>WBMZ01009659.1:102827-354470 GCA_013400975.1 Atrichornis clamosus | reverse complement strand
TTTTTTTTTTTTTTTTTTTTTTAAACATAACTTATAGCCAAACCATTCATATTGTTCTATTTTAGCTTTTAAACAACTAGTTGCTTTTGAAGGAGGCTGTCGTAATAAAAAATTGCTGGGGTTATAGCCCTCATTAATAATTAAAGCAGGTTTCCATTTAAAGGAAAAATGGTATTCAGTTGAATACAGGCAGTAAAATTATGGGTATATAAAATTTTACAGTAGCTTTGTCCAATTTTCATTGCATTTAATGGGACTTGTGTGATACTATTCAGATTGGTATGGGTAGCAGGCACAGTTTATGTGAAGCCACCTGAAATGAGTAAAACCACAGGAAACTGAGGGCAGAACAGATCAGGCAAACAGAGTCTCCTGCTGTGGTTTTGCCACAGGATTTTGTTTGTGGGATTTGGTTTTTTCAGTCATGAGAAGGTAGTAAGTCTTGTTCAAGGGTTAAAGTTACAGAAAGAACCCCCATTGGACCAGATCTAATCATACCTAGATTTTGGATATATAGCAGTCCAATTGAGGCATATTTTTGGTATGTTGCACTTGTACAGAGTATCTGAAGGTAGGTGCAGTGAGCTCTGATCAGCAGTTGGGATGTGTAGGTCACGCCTTAGCTTGTTACAGTGCTGAACAAGGGTGTGTCCCACGGAGTGAAGTTCAGCACCATGTGAACAGAGCTTTCTGTGTGCAGAGGTAGTTCTGGAGTCTGCACTGTACTCCAGGAGTTGGAGGACAGATATATAGGGTACAAAGTGTTTGTGGTTCCACACAGGGCCAGCGCGTGTGTCCAGGTTGCATTTGTGTCAGAGCTGTGCTGGTTACTCGTGGAGTTCCTTTCTTGCTGTGCTTGATGGTGTCCTTAGTGGCAGGACTATCAGCTCAAACACGTAGTGGCAGCCTAAGGATGGTACTTGGATTCTTGGCCTGCATTTGGCTTAAGACTGGAGCACTGGGAATCTTGGGGTAGAGACATAGGGTAGCCCTGTGGGAGACAACCCAGCACAGTCGGTGCTGAGCAACACTAATAAGCAAAACTAGACTTGAGCATCTTTCTTTTGGAGGCTCTACAAGAGCTTCACACTGCATTTCCCAGTACCCATATTATCCTGCTTGACTACTTCAGTGAATTACCTCGACTTCTCATTGTTTGGATAATGGAAAGTTTATGATGTTGCTGCAATGGATCATTGCCTAACCACAAAACAGTATTCATGTGGTACATTGCTCATACATGAGAGACACACTTTGTGTTAGGATTGGAAGTTTTACAAAGCTTCCAAACTCTTGGCTTATACTGAAATTGGAGCTCTCAAAATCCCTTCTCCCCTTCCAGTTACTTTAAACAATCAGGCTGAGTTTTGCCAACAGGTACAGAATACAAGTTAGGAAGTAATTCCCTCTCTACTGCCTCTGAAATATGCTTTGGGTACGGTTTGTTTTAGCCAAAGGGAAGTGTTTCATCTTGCTCCTGAATTAGGCTGGTGCAACTGCTTGGTTTATATGCTGTGCATAACTTTATAATACTGGATGTGTTCACTGTTTCCTTCTTCAATCTTTGTTCCTGACCACAGTATTTCAGGAGTCAGGTTATGTGGGGGGAAAAAGTAGAGATTACAGAGAGGAACTATATTATGTATAGAGGTTGACTTGAACTCCCTGACCCACAAAGTTGGAGAAGTTTCAGAGTTAGGCAAAATGGATTTGTTCAGCCCTAATTACTGTTATTTTAGTACTTAATATTAATGTTCCTACAGCACTTGGATACTGTTGTGTGCTACATACCATAGATAAGTTGTTATTATTACTACCTTCTAGGTCCATCTTGGCAGTGGAATTTGGGTAGATGAGGAGAAATGGCACCAGCTGCAAGTAACACAAGGAGATTCAAAGTATACAAAAAATCTAGCGGTTATGATTTGGGGAACAGATGTTCTCAAGAACAGAAGTGTCACAGGAGTTGCAACCAAAAAAAAGAAAGATGCCGTTCCCAAGCCACCTCTCTCACCTCACAAATTAAGCATTGTCAGAGGTAGGTTATTTGAAAACTTTTGCTACCTGCTTTGGAGTTTAACCATTAATCACCGAGTTGAAAGATGCTTCTTTTCAGCTCATTTAAAATTAACTGATTAAAAACTGTAATTCAGATTGCTATTGCATTGTGAAGTGCAAACATACCCAGGACAAGTAAAACACATTGCAATAGCTGTGCACAGTGCAGGTCTCCACAGCTGAAGAGTTGTACATTGACTTCAGTAAGGTTTGAGAAGATCTCTTCAAACCACTTGCAGGGCAGGACTCTGAGTCTGGAGAACAACATGTTGTTCTAGAATTCATTTATAACATAATGATTTTTTTAAATGCCTATGTTCCTTTTAACAAGACTGAGAGTAGCTTTACCACATTCTTTCGTCCAGAACATAACCAGCTCTGGCATGAGGCACAGAAACCATTATAGCTGTGACTATAAAAATACGCATACCCTCAAAGGCAAGAAAGGATAGCTTTACCCTTTTAAGTGGAGAAAATGGAAATAGTAAAAATTAATTGTTGCACTTGAATTGGAATTTGGACAGGAAGTGTAAATCGCTGATCTCATCTGGCAGGGAAAATTGCAATGAGACTTTCAGTAACTGCAAGCCTGAGTCCATGTATGTAGTACTTTGAGAGAGAGAAGGCCTTCTCCTTTATTTAAACTGAATGGTGAATTTCAGTCCTTTTGTATCATCATGCCTGTGTTGCATCATTTCTGTCTCTCTTGGTATTTCAGGCTTCTTTTTAAATCAGAACTGAGTTGGTTTGTCATGGAATACATACCAAAATTGGATTTTTAGGGTTTGTGTCCATACTAAATTGCAGTAGGGCTGAAATAAATCTCCCCATTTGGTAGAGCTTCATTATTCTGCATTTCCTGTTCTTAGTTGCTATGTCCTCTTAACTGTGAACTCATTAAGAGGTGTTGTAATCTGCCATGAAAGTACCATGTTTTGGAGTAAGAAATATGATTCCTCTTCGAGTGTGTGCGTGTGTCTGTGTCTGTGTTGTGTGGAGAAAAATTGGAAACTTACCTTCGTACTGTCATCTTCCTTAGTTTGTAAGAAACAAGTAAAGGACATGGGGGTTTTTTTACTAACCTGCTTCAAGACTATATGTGGAAGTGGAAGCTGTTCCATGCTGATTTTCTAGTTCTCTCTGGGGCCTTTAGGTACGTTCCTTACACACGTAGCTGAGCAATGATGTACTGGCCACATAAGGAATCCACTCTGTGGCGGTGGCTCCCCTTGTCAGCTCCAGACAGGAAGGGGAATTGGTTGCCCTGGTGCGTGTTCTTGAGCACGCAGCAGAAAGGGGTTATTTTCCACTGGCCCCTTGCACAGTGTTTTCCAGTTTCCCTGCTGGAGGCTCTTGCTCCTCAACACTGCTGGTGAGGTCGTTTCTGTGAGAATTTCCTCTCCTACTTCTGTCAGGGTCACTCTGTGTTGCTTGAGCCATTTAAATCACAATTTTCTTCTAACTCCCTTTGTTTTGACCGCAGTGAGTTTGGGAGTGTGCTCCGACAGGTACATGGTGAGAGCCAGATGGGGCCCTTCCCTTTCTTCTCTTCCATACCTTTACACTCACCAGAGATTCCCCTCTTCCTTATTTCCTCGTTTTTCTGTGTTCTCTGTCATACTTTTGCTTCCAGCCTCAACCCTCATTTGAATTCTACTGTTACATGCCCTGGTTTTCCATGTTCCTCTTTCTAGTGTTTCTTTCACCTTGTCTTTGATTCCCCTTTTGTCAGACTCAAGCCTGTACAGTCTCCTCTTGACCCAGTTAAACTGCATGGCCGATGTTTTAGGAGGCAGGCTGCCTGTATCAGTGGGACTGGGGAGCTCATAACCATGATTTTCCATGTTGTTGTGTCCTTTGCATTTGCGTCAGTGTTAGCAGGTCTTGCCCCAGCATGGAAAGGAAAGCAAAACAAAACAAAAACATGACTAGCAAGTGGACAGATAGGTGAAATGTGAGAGAGGTTTTCATAGTCAGTGATTTGGATCAGGCATCACAAAAAGAAGTGAAGCTCCTGGTTAGTCTTTGAGGTCTACTGGAATCTTTGGTATTCAGCAGTAGGAAGGGGTGTCTGTGTACTCCTGTAAAGCCAAAAGACAAAGGAGCAGAACCCTCAAATGACTCTTTGAAGCCCTAAACCAGCATCCCTATGCGAGTCCTAAACTACTGTTTCTGCACCCCCTCACAGGAATGGAAGAGATGGAGAGGAAAAGCTGTGATCATGGATCTGTCTGGGTCACACTGACTTTAAGAATTAGCTTTTGAATGAGTTCTGTCAAGTGATTCTTTGCTTGACATTGTGGCTAAATGAACAACATAGCCTGTCTGTTACTGGGAGTTCACCTTACTGGGTGTATCTGCCTCAGCCTAGGAGTGTTCCTGAGACTGTTGTAGGACAAGATTGTGTCCTGCAAACACACTGGGTCTCTTCAGGTTGTCAGTGACGTGCCTCTTCTTAGGTGTTGTATTTCTAGTCACAGTTTACTGATGATCAGCATTTCAGCTATCATGCTGCATGCTGATTAATTTCATTTATTTTATATTCAGTACGTCTTACAACGTAAAATTCACATTGCTTTAGATGTTCTCATCATTCTGTGGACACAGACTAACATACATAAAATAGATTTTTGAATGACAACATTAGCTCTTAATGTGTCTGATATCTCTATAGCTTCTTAAAAATCCCCACTGTGTAGTATGTAATAAAGAAATGATAAAAAGTATGATGGATGAGCACTGTTACAAACCTTGTTAATGCAAAATAACGTTTTATAAAACTTCTCAGAGGTTTCCAAATGAACTACAAAGCATGCATAGTACTTAATTTTCATAACTTTTTAATATGGTGCATTAGAAATGTTGTAAACCATGTTAATTAAGCAATAATCTCTATGGCTTTCTGTATATGAAGCAATAAACAGCTAGTGGAATAGATCACTAGGCAAAGCAGAACCGAGTTTGTTTAACCAGTCTGGGAAGCCTACACAACAAAATACATTTGTCTGTTTATGAAAACCAAAAAACCCCAAATCTGTCTGTCACTAAAGAGTTGTGTGTGTTGCACCACTTCAGATTGCAGTAACCTCTGCAGGATTCTGGCAAAACTACCAACTCTGTGGAGAAAAATTATCTCAACTTTCGCTGCCCACATTGCTTTTGCAGTTAATACTATTGCTTGTTTTTTGTATTCAAGTTCACAGAGTTAAGTTCAAACATACAAGGAGGTGGCTCTCATCCTGAATAATCTACTAATAAAAGTGAAATACACTGAGGGACAGGGCAGCTGACAGAGACACAGACATTAATGTATGTGGAACAGATTTAAAAAAGAAAATAAATGGGTTAAAGCATTCTCCTACTGGTTACTGCTTCTCTTCCTAACCATTATCATTTACATACTCTCCTGAAGGTGTGGAGGTGGGAGTGACTCAGGGAGCTGTAGATACAGCTCTGGTGAGAGTTCACCTGGGAAAAGACTAAATCTGCTGTGGAGATACAGACAAATGCAAGAATTAGGCAGGCAAGGCCAAAAGTTTGGGTTTATCCTTGTTTCTGTATAGAAAGCCTATTAATGTAGTCACAGCATTAACGGGAAGTTGGTCATGCCAATGATTCAAGCCTGGTGACAAATCTTGACTTTAACAAGTTAGCCAGTGAATCAAGGAAAGCTTCTCTTGTCTTGCAACAAATATACACAGTGCTTACTCACTGCTGTCTCTTGAGTAGTTAGCCCAAATCAGGGCTATATTATTGTCTAAAAATATCCTAATGACTCTTTCTTCTTTTTTTCTCCCCAGAATGTTTGTATGATAGAATAGCACAAGAAACTGTGGATGAAACTGAAATTGCACAGAGACTCTCCAAAGTCAACAAGTACATCTGTGAAAAAATCATGGATATCAATAAATCATGTAAAAATGAAGAAAGGAGGGAAATTGCAAAGTACAATTTGCAATAAATTTTGGATTTTTAATAAAGTCTTAGTGTTTTACTTAAGCGTTGTTTTTTGATTTGTGTGGCATTTTCGCTGATGGGAGAAGCTGACTTGAGGCGTTGCTCTCTCTTCCTTTAACTGATTCATTTTTTGAGCGGCTCTGTCATGGTGTAAACTGCTTTTAAATAATGTAAGATACATTGTAAGTTCAATCACAATGAAAAATGAAGTTTCAAAGATTTCTCCAGTGAGTTGCAGTTTGTTCCCTGCGGTTGTACATAGGTTGTAATTCTGCGGACACCGACCCCTTTGCCCTACGTTCAGTTTTATTGGAGTTAGTGGATCTCAGCTGCACTAAACATCTGCTTAGAAGGAAGAACTGTACAAAATCCACTTTGCTATTGAAAAGGGTTTTATTGTATTTTACAAAATGTTTTTTCTGAACTGAAATTTTAATCGTTTGTTTTTATAAATCTTTGTTTTGACCTCTAACAATATATTTGATCAAAAACACATAAAGAACGCTTCTTTTTCACTTCTTATCTTGTAGGTAGATCACTATTGCCATCACAGTTAAAAAAAACCTAACCAACAAAACTCAACCAATAAACAAGAACCCAAGGCTGTAAGTTGTAAAATCACAATAGTTTATTTTAATAAATACATCTAGAAACAGTTCTTTTTCAGGCATTGAGACACTTTTCAGATTTCTGGTTATGGTACAAAGCTCTTCAGTGTGTTCATACTGCTATTCTTGAAATACTCTCTTTTTAGTGTATTTGTATTTTCAAACAATTTAAAAATTACCACACTATGGCAAGATTATGTACAGTAGAAAATTTAGTACCATTTTGTCTGGGTCCATAATTTAACAATGGACACTTTTAGCACAAATTTTAATTACAAATAAAAATAATTTTCTACATTGAAGTTAAACTTGCGATGCAAAGTTTTTAGGAATAATTTTTCATCTGAATTATACCTTATTGTATGTAAGTGAAACAAAATAACCTGAAGTCTTTTTTCATTAAGGATTTAGAGATAATTTAAGGTCTGGACTGACGAATTTGCAGAGTTTGTTATATTAGTGATCATGGTTAACCTTCCGTTTATTTTATGCACACAGAGGTGATTATCTACCTTTCAGGCTGCCTGTTCCCAAGTGTTGGGATTTGTTTCTTTTGTATCCCTGCAATTCTGTTCCCTGTAGTTTTAAGAGACTTCCCATTTCTTATCGCCTTCCTGTAGCACTGGTTCACCCTAACGTGAAGCCTTTTTCAGTGTCCTGTAAATGTAGATACTTTGGGAAGGAAGAGGCTGCCAGGGAAGTGGTGGTCTTGCCATCCCTGGAAGTATTTAAATGACATGTAGCTGTGGCACTTGGGGACATGGTTTAGTGGTAGAATTGGCAATGCTGGGTTAATGGCTGGACTTGATGGTCTGAAAGGTATTTTCCAAGCAAAATGATTCTGTAATTCTTTAAAGGGCATGGGGTGGGTGGAAGAAAAAAGGGAGGAGGAGGTGTTCAAGAACTGCTGTGCCTCTCTTGGAAGCGATGAGAAAAACACCAGGTTGTTTCTTCCTGTATGTAAATGATGTCTTAATCAGGGTGTAAGCATTTGCTTTATGCTTTCTAAAGTCCAATTTCATGGTTGCCTTGCAGCAATCTAATGCTGTGCTGCCAAACAGCAACACCCCACTTTCACCACTTGTGTCCCTGCATTCCTGTCCCGTCCCTTAACCTGGCAGGTGTGTCAGATCTCACTGATTCCCAAGGGTCATTTCATAACAGCTCCCAGGATGGAGCCAGGGAGCTTTCCTGGTAGGGACGGGAAGAGCAGGAGTCTCTTTTCCAGTGTCTTATGTGTGCCCTGAAATTTCATTTAACAGCCTACCTTGTCTCCTGCTAATATCAAAAGTGTTCTTAGGTAGTGTTTAATGAAGTGCGTAAATGTTTATGCTTCCTAATTTGGGATGCTAAATAGCAAATTAGTGTTTAAAATGTCAGTGCATGTATCCTTTTATTAATTAAAGAACAAAATAGAGATAACATTGAAGAAACATTTAAACAGCAAGTTCCCACTTTTCAAGCAGACCTGTGAATGTACACTTTTTTTTTAATTGACACTAAGGCAACCCACTAGTTGGGGGAAAATGTCCATAATTTCCTCAGTCTTTTATGGTCTTGGTACTAATGCGTTTCCATTGTAACAGATTCTTTAATGAGAAGATCATGCTGTACTTCTTAGAAGATATGCCAATTTGAGACAGCATTTTATGAAACCTGGAAAAAGCAGATTGGAATTTAATTAGAGTTAGGACTCCAGCCTGGCCCCAAAATTCAGAGGTGTTAATTCTTTCTGCAAAACCTGTATCATCGTTCTAAGGCTTCTCCTTGACAGACTTGTCCCATCAGATGTTGATACTGCATATTGCTGAAGAATTTAAAGCTTTTCCTTGGGGAGGGTGTCTTGGAAGTCTTTAACTTTTTCCTGGAGTTTTTATCAGCCCAGGTCAGTTTCTGTTTGAGTTCAACAGGGGTATTTGGGTGTCACAAAAAAGTTCATTTCCCATTGAAGCATAGTGTCAATGGGGGCTAAGAAATGTGTCCTTTGGGCTGGGCATGTGGCATTTAAAGTGAGTGTCACCTGAGTGAGTTAATGTGAGTTATGTTACAGGAATAAGACACATTAAAGGTAAAACAGCTCTTTATTATATTACAACTTGAACTAAATCTTTGGATTGCTGGATTTTGCTAATAATAAGTCATTTTTGCACACTGTGCTTTGTATGGCAACATGCTGGGGGCTCTGCAGTGGGGAATGGGGGTGTGAATAACATCTTTACACTTGTATTTGGTCATTACTCTTGTCTTTGCCTCCCCATGATCCAGTATGAAGTTCGTGCCATTGTTTCCCAGTGTGTCTGTTTGAAGTAGGGAAATAGGCTGCAGTTATGTGATCCAGCAATACCCAAGAAAAATGAGAACTTTAATGGGGTGTGCTTTTCTGCATTGCAATACTGATGTATAAATTAACTGTGAGGTTCATTTCATTTTCCTATACTGCAGTTATGGCCAGGGCTGTTCTTGTTGGTACATTAATTTTTCCGTAATTGTGCCTGGCTGTACATAGTTTGCTTTGTTCGTAATGCATCTGCTGTGAACCTACCCCGGGAAACTTTACAGAAAATAGCCCCTACTAACTTTTTCCTACTCTAGTGTAACTTCATACCTGTACATCAGGGGAAACAGGAGAGAGTTCTGATATGAAATGAGGCAGGTTTTATAACACCCTGTAATACCCCTCGTTCATCATTCTAAGGTTTGTGCTGTGCCATTACCTCATACTGTAAACCTGGATTTGTAAGGATCAGAAGAACACAGATTTAAGAGGAAGTGACTTTTTGTGCTGAGAGATCAATGCACACTGTTTACTTTTTTTTTTTTCAAAGAAGGAAGAAGGTATTACTGTTATATGAATAATCTGATCTTTTGTTGTCGCACATTGCTGCCGTAATTTGTGAAATTCATGATCCGATCCATATTAAAGTGCCTCTGGCACACAGGCAAGATTAGAGTTAACAAAAAGGGCTTTATTTTCTCTTAGTGATTTTATAAGGGATATGAGCTGTTACGTTAAAGGAAAGAATTCTACTAGGGCCTTTAATACCCGAGTCAAGAAGTGTAGCCACTCAATTAAAAAAAGAAAGCTAGTATTTATTAGAGAGGGAAAAAAAATTGTTCATTTCTGCTGTTCCAGAACAGGTTTGAATTTAGTGATGCTTTATAGACATGGGCAATTAAAAAATTTTTTTTTTCAAGCAGTAAAATAGTTATATCAGAGTTGAACTCTTAAGAAGGAATTTAAGGTTGCATTGGTTGGCTGTTGAGCATGGCTGTCAAAAGCAGGTACATTCTCCCTGTGGGAGGTCTCTTCTTTGCACCCTACCTTTGGTGCTGTATCTGATAGATTACTGTAATGCTGCTTTCTTGTCTTAAGCAGAGATTATTGTTCTCTTGGAAGTTTTAAGTAGAAATAAATGGAACTTTTTTGGATTTAGTGAAATCAAAGAGATAATTCTATTTCATACTTCCAGAAACGATAGACTTAAAAATTAACGCTAAGTGCAGGTCATTGTTAAAATGATACAATCTTGATGCAAAACCTCAGAGGAGTGATTTGGGAACATTCTGTATTAGCTGTAGCTTCCCTGTGTATTCGCTGTGTTCATAGCTCTTGAGGAAACCGAATTTGGCCAGTTCCAGAAAGGTCGTGTCGCGTGGAGCTGTGCTGAGGATTGTTTCATTGTTCCATCTTTTTGACATGAGAGTAACCACTCTTGAGAAAGAGACAAAGACACAACTTGTGCTTCAGAATGAGGTGGTAGTTTTCTGCATGCTCTTGAAAATATTTGTCATTCTGTGCGTGCCTTTTGTCTCGAATTGATGAAGTCATAACATCAATTGCTCAGACTTTATTGGTGTCATTTTTTTCATGGTAACAGTGTGGAACTCTGAAGTGATTCATGCAACACTGAGGCAATAAAAATGTTACGAAGTGCAATCATTGCATGTTTCATGCTCAATAGCTAATTTTTAATTTCACCATCTTGGACATTTTTTCTTCCCCTCAGGGTTCCTAAATAGGAAAGGAGAATCATTTGGACTTGGAAAACAGGAACAGTGATTCAAAGATAAATTAATTTATGTGGTTGTTCATTTGTTTTACTTTTGCAATTATTTATCCTGTTTATGTTTGAACAATAATTTTCATTCTGTGCATCAGATACCCCATTGTTCAGTCCTGCAGTGAAGTCAGTCCTGTGCTTGTGACATCACTTGCTTACCTTAAAGAGGAAAATACCTCACTTATGGGATCAGATGAAGTTGCATTATGGCTGGATCAGAACAAAAGTGAAAGTCTGGGGGGAGAGGAAGATGCTGAGCCTAAAGGATTTTTTCTGTGCTGCCTTCTGGCTAGAAAACTTCTTCCTACAAAGGAAATTGTTTCCTCCACATTTAGCAGAATATCAACTTTATGTTCCTTGTTTATTGATAGTAAAGCCTTAATGGAACTAAAGTCTTTATGAATATATATTTTTATTGCATTGGCCTACCTACTTTCATGCTAAATTCTGGTCTTTAGTGGTCTGAAATTAAAGAGGCACTGAAAATTTTCTGAACAGCCAAGAGAGGGGTAGGCTGAGGGTGATTTAGCTTTTATTGTAGTTAACAATTGCTGAAAGTTCTGTGAAATAGAAGATAAGAAATTATGTGTGTTGGTGCTGGTGGATCCTTTATAGTTGGCATGAGCTTTCATGCTTTTGGAGTGGAGAAGGATGCAGGTTTCATGGGGTAGGCTGATTATCAGAAGACTTGGCTGGGAACACCCTTTGGTGATCACCCCGCTGAGGGTGAAGGATGTCCTGGGACAGCAGCAGAGGGAATACACTGCGGTAGTGCCATATCACACTGGTACCAGCTCCTTCCACAGGAGGCTCTCATGAAAAAGCTTACATGGGAGAGTTTCATAGATCTCTAATGTCTGCCCAAATGTTTATGTAAATCTTACCGAATTGTAGTTTAGTTTAAAAAAATGTGCTTTCATGTGGTTTTCATTTTTCTTGTATTAACAGAGTATCCGTTTTCTGGGAGATGTGTTTCTCCATGTTTAAGTTGTGGTATTAACCCACTGATACTTGAAAATAGTCCATTTGGACATTTTGAATTTGTGAGCCAGATGAACTATGGTTTTCCCTTTCCTTATGGAGTCCTCTGCAGGATTTATAGAAGTACCTCTAGAGAATAATTCTCAAAATGTGTAGGGTGGGAGGTGGATGGGGCAAAGCATCTGCCTCCAAGTTAATGTTCTGTGTTTTCATTTCTCTAAGAGTCTTAGATTATGAAAAACTAAAACTCTGTAAAGTAGGACTTCGCTTTTTTTTCCTGCATTGTATATTAAAATTCTTTTACACTTGCTGGTTTCTTTGCGTTTGCAAGGACACTTTCATCCCCCAGGACCAAGTTCTGCTTTTCACTGTAGATCCCTACAGGAATAAGCAAACGAGGGTGTAGAATTTGGGGCTAAACAAAGCTGAAGGTGATGTTGTAGCATCATCTCTGCTTTGGAGGACAATGCAAGGAGCCACCCTCCTTGCTGGGATTGGGAAGGACAACCTAGAGGGTTGTCTTTTCTTTAGGTATTGTCCCCTAACGCAGCTCATCCAACAAAGGTTACTTGTTGCCTCATTAGTAGATATGTGCAGCTTCCACTCTGTGACTTTCCTGAACTTACAAAGTAACCTGAGATTCCCTCAGCCACGGCCAAATGCGGAGGAGTATCCTAAATCTGATGGTGCAGGAAGCCAAGGAAGAGGTTGTGCAGGAGTCACGTAGGCCTTTTCCCCTTTCCCACGGAGAATTAATGTGTGCAACTTAGGTGAAGTCAGTAGCCAAACAGCAAAATCTCAAGCAGTTTAACTGGCATTTAAGGTTTCAATCAGTGAGAAGTTTTACTAATTAAAGAAGTCCAATCACTCTTAATGTGCCCAGAATTTAACCTTTAACAAGTAGCTTAATCAGCATTTTCTTCTGCAACCAGGGACCTCTATCTAGTGCCCTTACACAGGTGTATGTGTACAGATGTGCCATTATTCTGTGTAAGTCTGTTTATGCCATGTACATCCACAACTTGATAACATTCCTGGCGTTACCCAGCCCTGCCTTTTTTCCTGGTCTTCCTTTTTCATTGCTGTTGCTTCTGCAAACGGAAGCCTGTGCTCTGTGCTTGCCTCAGAGGTTCGAGACAGGAGCGTCTCGTGATTCCTGCCTTGCAAATTGTCAGCAGGGCTCTGAAGTGAAATACCTGCTTGTTATTCCTGGGGGTGACTGACACAGAACTAGAGAAATTCCTTGGGAGATCTGGTAGTGCTGCTGTCACCGTAAGGCAGACTTTGCCATTCAGGGACTTCACACAGCACCACTTGCTTTTTATTTCTTGCCCTGCCAATGCCTAGATTGTAGCAAAGAAAATTTTATTCTTATATGGAGGCCTCAAAGTGGTAAGATGGAGTAAGTAAATCTTTCAGCAGTATCTCTTAAAAACATTAATTTCTCAAAACAGAGGTTCCCCTGCTTTTCCAGAGGCTCAGTGGCTTGGAGGTTTCCCACCTAATTGCAGTGCCCAGGTGAGTGGTGGAAAGCATTAGGCACCTTGACAGAGGATACTGATCTATGGCTTTAATATGCCTTCTGTTACTTCCCTTTCCCGTTTACTGTGTGAAAAACAGCCACCTGGTGAACTGGGGAAGAAAACCACCTCAGGATTCTGTGATCTGAGGATGGTTGTTGAGAAGGATGTTTTCAGCTGTGCCTAGAGGTGTGCAGGCTGTGGTGCATCTGCTGGTGTTCCACTGGATGAACTGGTGTGGCTCCCTGCAGAACACATCAGCAACCTTCGCTCAGCTGCTTCTTTGAAGAGAAACCTCGGCTGGACCACAGCAGTGCTGTTCAGAAAAACAAGCATTTTTAAAAAAACTATCAAAGTGATAAATCCATCTTTTCCTTGAGTAGTGTATTCCAGTGCTTAGAGCTACCCTCGGTGCTCAACCTGTGCCTTATTTCTCTGAGTCTTCCTGGCTTAACTTCTTGTTCCTGGTTCTTGATTTGCCTGTTTTAATACCTTCCCTCAGTACTTCAGCAATAGGTTCTCAATAGACTGAGTGCCTTCAGTCTCCTACTACCACAGATTTTCTAGGTCATGTCTCATTTTGGTAGTAATTTTCCTTTATGTCTACCCAAATTCATTTTAGTTTTATGGAAGTACTTTGTATAGAGCAGTTCTTGATCCTCTCTAAAATGTCATATTTGGTTCAGTTAATGTGATACCATCCTGTGTTACAGGACACATGTCACTTTGTATTAGAGTGTCATATACAATAGTAATTTCATTTGGGGGGCAGCCTTAATTTTGTAGAGAAAAAAACCCTGTTATTTAATTGGTTCTTAACCAATTGATGTATTTCCCTTTTTACTGTATTTCTAAGTATAGCTCTGTCCTGGAAATACTGTTCGTCAAATGAGTGTTTATCTCTGCACCACTTTCTCTTTGACTCGGTAGCACACACGAGACAGAACGTGTTCTTCCTGTTCTCCCAGCTGCTTATTCCTGTCCTCACAGCTGGGCCAGGCAGGTGACAGGGTCAGGCTGGGCTGCAAAGAGCGGCAGGTGAGCAGAGCTTCCCAGAAAACAGGACAATGAAGTAATAAAACTTTGAAGAAAGGGAAGCCAGAGCCGCTTGGCTGCTGTAGAATGCATCTTCAAGATACTTAATGAGTTTTCTTGCTTGAGGATACCTTTGAATTGCCAGAGGATGGTGAAGAGAGATCACCATTATGTTGTGATGCAGTCTCAGAACTGCGTAGGGTATCCTTAGAGAGAGACTTCAACTTTTGTGGAGTTATTTCATTCTGGAGCCTCCAACCAAGTCCCATAAAGGAATCAGACCTGACATAAGAACTTGCTGTGCATCAGCCCTTGCTGTGTCTGCTATGATAAAGTAAAGGTTGCTTTGGATAGGACTCACATACATTTTGTTTGACCATTCCTGTTAAATGATTAATATCCTGTCTTAACCTCAGAGATAAGATGAGGAACTGCCAGGTTCCTCCACTGAGATGGTTTAACAAAAATTGTTCTTTGCCAGAATTTTGAAGGTCAAAACTGGTTTCAGTATGTAAGCAGATGTTCTATCAAGGTAAAGAAAAAAAACTTATATAACTAAGCTTTTTTTAAGAAGTCACTTCATTCCTTTGAGAATTTTGAATAGTGTGCCAGACAAGGTTTTTCTAAATTTCCTTCATCATCTCTCTGAAGATCCCCTGTTAATTAACTTAGTCATTTATAAATGTTATGAAATCATGTTATCGACATATTTCTATTTGTAAAGGCACCAGGAAATTTGCGTACTACACCCTTTGAAAAGTAATTAATGTTTCACTCTTAAATGCCTATTGATATTTTTGTGTTTCCTATTGATTTGAAATTAATATCTCTGCCAATTTAAAGCTCACATGCTGGTTTGTCCAGCTTTCAAAGAATGGACAGGACAGCATGACTGAGCTGATCCAGTTAAAATGTTTACCCTCATCTGTTGACCTCAAGAAAAAAAAGTATTTACAAAAAGTTCTGCCTAATCTGGGTTTCCTCCCTCTCTGGGGCTGATGGAAGGTGGCCCTTTCCCACAGGATTTGGGAGGGGTTGTGTAGGTTTTAACTAACTAGAGGCTTAATGATGGGAGGAGTAAGATCAGAGCAGTTCAAGTACATGTTGTAATACCAAGGGCAGAAACCAATTGATTCCCTTACCCCAGTGCTGCAGTATTATTAAACACTCTGGGCAAGGCCTTGGTGATGTTTTGCAGGGTTATGGGTGGTGCAGAACTTGCTCTCGAGGTCTCCTGGCTTACTTGACTAAGCCGATTTCATGTTCTGGAGCTCAGGTAGAACCTGTACCTGAGAGATTTCACCTTGGTGGTGCAAGATGTTGCTGGATTTTCATCTCTTTGGGTGGGGGATTTGCTTCTCACCAATACCTGACCTGTGGTGGGATCCAGAGAGCCCCACTGGATGCACTCCCGATGGCAGCTCAGCTGCAGCAGCAGCTGGTCAGGCTGCAGAGTGTTTGGGTGGTGCACTCGTGGGTGGGTGGCACTTTGTGAGAAGCCCCTCTAGCCCACTCCTCAGGAAACCTGCATGGCACATTCTTTTTCCTGAGCAGGGAATATACAGGCAGTTCTGCAGAAGTTTGGGATCTTTTATTGCTGGATAACAAACTCTTTTCTGGTCTGGGAAGCAAACTTCCATGGAGCTTTGTTAGCAGAAGGATGCTTTGTTGGCCAGTATTGCTTCTGCTCTGCGTGTGAGAATCTCCTGTTTGTACTGCCAGGTACCCCAAATGTAATTACTGGAAGAATCAAATAGGGTATGATTAAAGGAATCCATATTTGTTATTCAAGAGTTTTCTCTGTATTAAATACTTCAGCAAAATTTCAGTAACCGGTGACCTCTTTTGAGAAGTGACTCACTGCATTTTAAAGGCTTTATAACCAAGTCATCCCTCCTTGTCAGGGACATGGAAGATGAATGGATGGTTCTTGCCTGCAATTTCCAGTCTCAGGGGAAGTCCCTTTCCACTGCCTGTGGTGATGCTCTGCTGCATCACCGCTTTTAATTGCCTGCAGGCTCCTGCAGGACTGTCTGTGTCCCCTCTGGCATGACCTACATCCTTGCAGAGCCATGAATCCCTCAGCACTGGTTAGTCAAGTCTAAGCACAGGACAGAAAGTCCTAATCCCTAGCTGTTTCCCAGTGCTGTAAGCTATGTGACAATCTCTTGTTTACCTAAATTCATCTGGCAGTATTTCACCAGTGGAAGGATACAAATGAATTTTCTGTATTAAATATGATGGTAGAAAATGTGAGTGGTGTCTTGAGCATTTTGGATCTTGGGTGTGTTATTACACTGAAAACCAGAGAAGGATGTATTGAAAAGGGCAGAGCACCTTATCAAGTCAGGAATTCATACGTCATAATAGATATGTATTTTTTCCTGAACGAGGGAATAAACAGTGAGATAATCATTCCAGCTGTAGCCTGAATTGCATTGCTGCAGGTCAAATCAAACTGTATCAGTGTGTCAGATAGTTCAGTTTAATTTGGAAGGCTTAGATTAGTGGAGGAATAAAGTGATGATATTTTGGGTGAATGAAAGTAAACATTAACAGTTGATAGTCTGTTATGGAGGGGACGCATTTATGAGATACAAGATCATCTTGTTCATTTTGGAAAGTTGTCCAAGAACATCTTTTTCCACCATTCTGTAGTGCTGGAGTGTCTGGACCTGCTGCTGGACTTGTAACACAGGATGGAAGTCACGGGTCCCGTGCTGTCGAAGGCCCAGTGTTCCACAGATTCTTCTGTTTCAATTTTGCCTTTTCTACACTAATGGTAGATAAACCAAGAACATTGTTCCCCAGGCTTTATTATTTTGTTTCTTCCCTCCCAGCTTCCAGTTTGAATTTACTCATGAGCAGCAGTCTATTTGTTCTTGAGCAAACATTGCTACCAAGTTTGAGCAGGTTTTTTATTCTGTCTTTGCAGAGTTTATGAGAGATCATATCCACTCTACCTTTGCTAGGCTGACCTGTCTTTTACATTTTTTCTTGTGAGAGACCAATTCATCTGCTGTTATCCTCGTCAGCTTCTCCTGCACTTGTCTGATCTTTTTCCATCAGTGATGCTTTTGTGCTGAGTTTTACCTAGGGTGGTAGCAGTACATTATACAGAGACATTATCTTTCTAGAAATGCCTTTCTCCAGAAATATCTCCCACGCTCTTCTTGCCTTTGTCATGCTGAGGGCTCATAATTCAGCTGCAATCAATGGCCCTGCTGAGGTTGTTATCCTTCCTTTGAGTTAATGTATACCAGACTTCCTATCACTGTAGTAACTTGCTGTCAAACTTAATCTCACATCTATTATTCCACTTCTGAAAGTCATCTTGAGGGATCTCTACTTCCCATCTGATATTTCTCTGTTGCCACATCATACTGATATTACCTCCCAGTATGGTGCCATTAGTACATCTCTCTAGGGTCTGTCCTTAACCAGTGCATAAATGAAAACTGCCTTTGCTTTTATATAGGTTAGTACCCATTCTAATACTGTTTGTAAACATTTAATTTAATGAAACCTCAGATTGTCCCAGTGGGGCAGGTAGTTCTCCTATGAGTAAATGACTGATAGTTCTCAGAATTAGGGAGCTGGTGACTTGTTCAGCAGCATGCCTTGAGTCAGAAATGAGCACTGATGACATAATCCCAAGCCCTCTGCTCTAAAAGTCAAATAATGCTGTATGCTCTTTATCAGGAAGCTTTTATAAAATGGGGTATGTCAGTGCAAACTGAAGGCTGGGATCTGGAAAGCCATCTGGAAGATAAATTTAATGGGATCTGAGTTTTCAAAGCTTGGGGTAGGTTCAAACAGTGAAGCCTGGATATTTTAGCCACTGATATTTTGCTGGATCTGATTTCTTGGGGTGCTGTACCTGAACTTCTCCTGGGCACTGTTGCAACACCAGACTGAGCTTCACCATTGTTTTTCTTTATGTGTTTATTAAGATGAATAGCTCAGGTGAGCCATAGTACATAATGCCACTCTCATCTGTATTTGCTGTTTCAGTGGCACTTACCTTGAGGACTTTTGTCAAGATTCATTTTGAGCTTTCTAACTCTTGAACTGCATGTGTAATATCTCTAAAAAAAAAAACCCAAAAAACCCCAATGCCCACGTTGCTCCCTGATGCCCCCAGTTCTGTTTGTTGTTGTGTTTACTGTGCAGATTAATCTCGAAGCATGGAGTGATTGTGAGCTTAAGTAATAATGTGGAGTGAAATCTCCTCAGTAGCCGAGTTACAGGGAGCGCATTCCTGAGAAAGCGAGCGCTAAGCTTCGCATCCGGCTGTGTAACACGGCGCCTCCCTTGTAGTTTGGATTAGTATAATTCCCTCTGCTGCCTCAGCACCGCCTGGACTTGCTTCATTTATCCAGAACCCAAAACATGATGCGTGTTCCCACAGAAGCCGCCACTTCGGGATTTGCACACAGTTTTACCTGCCCACCCCCTCCAGGCACCCTCCTGCCTCCGAGCCAGGGAGAGAGCGCTCCAGCTGAAAGCTTCTTAACTTCAAAATAAGTAAATAAATAAATAAACCGAGCAAATTACCTTTTGTGTTTGTTTTGGGTACGGGGTGAGACTATACCGGTTGTGTGCAAAGGTTGAGAATAGCACTTAGCCCCAGATAGGATAATCTTTTGATGACAAAGGTTCAAATTTGCAATTAAATTGCTGCAGTTTAGCAAATCATAGCTTTGTGTTTGTGTGTGACAGCATTTGGTCTACAGCGGCTGCAGACCTAAAGCCCTTCTCTGTGAGCCAGTAGAAGTCAAACTACTTCAGGATTTTGCTGTGGAAGTGCACAGAAGGTGGGGGGGCCTCTGCAGCTCCCAACACACGGCCTGAACAGGAGTCTCAGTGCTGCTCTAGGTGAGCTGTGTGCCAAGGTTTAGAGTGACTTGTGTTACTGGGTTTTCACTGGAAAAAATGGGATTTTTTTTTCTTATTTTCCACCATTTCACTTGCAACCAGAAAAAACCTAAGTTAGCTTTGTTTGTGGGAGTTTCCTGGTACACAGAATCACATACCTGTGCTGGTTCACAGGTCCTTGGGCAGCAAAAATCTAGTCAAGAGAGCGCATCTTATGTTTTTTAACTCTCTGGATGAAATTCCAAAGACGTAACCGACTCCCGAAGCCCCAGTCTGAGGATCTTGTGGCGTGCACTGATCTCTGCCTGTTCTCCGCGGTTCGGCGGCTGCCCTGACCGGGCCCTGGCGTGGGCCGTGGTGCAGAGCGGCACTGAATTCCTGTTAGAGCCAACGGGGACCTTTCCAGTGGGTCACAAACCAAGCCCACGGGGAAGGAATCTGCCCTCTGCACGGTAGCAGCCGTGTTGCTGAAGCTCGGGGCAGATACAGCGAGTGTGAGGTGGCCTTGAGAGGAAGTTTCTTTGGTGAGATGTCCTGGTATGGGATGTTTGCATAGCTGGGCATTGTGGAGAGGAGTTCTTAGGAGAAGCTTTTAATCTCCGCCGATGTGGAGTTGTGCAAACACTGTCCTGACATCAATCATGCTGACAACACGTGTACACAGAGCAGCAGTCACCTTTTAAATATGGGAATCACAAATATGTGTTGACAGAAAAATATATTTAAGCAGTTTCCAGTGTGTGCTGTAATAAGTAAACCAGCCATTGTATTCCACAGAGCTGCATGCCTTACATGCCTACCAGACGAGAACAACCCAAAGTGAATCACAGTAATGGAAAAGGAAGTGTTTACATCTCTCAAAACATTTTGTACAATAACCATTCCTCCTTTATAAATTTGATTTCAGCAAATTTGAATCCAAATGAGATGAAGTTTGAAACACAAGCTCTCCTGGTAAGGTACAGTTCGGTGTGTAATCTTTTGCAGGTGGCTGTTATTCGTTTATTATTTGTATTTCCATATTGCTTAGCAACTCCAGTGCTGGACCAGGACCTCGCTGCTGTGAGTGCTCTGCAAACACTGATGGAATGGGTGGCTGCTGCCTCGGAGAATGCACTGGTTTGTCAGGAAGCCAAAAGTAAACTGATGGTTTCTCATTCTGTCCTCTCTGAATGAGGCATGATGAAGGGCAGCTGATATTTAGCTACGGGATTACGAGTATAACTCTTGAATTACTGAATCAACACAAATATTGGGGGGCCTGTCAAGCATGCAGGCTCAAGTGGGTGTAGTTTTCCCAGGTTTTGCGTCCCGATGGCTAAAGCCGGGAGGGCAGGCTCCGGGAGCGCGGGGCACGGCCGCTCTCTGGGTAACCCTCTGCTGACAGAGTTGCTCATGCGAGCAAATAACTACTCATGCTTTGAGCGTCCCTGCAATTAAAGAGGAGCAGCCTACCCTGCATTGCTAAGGACTTACTAATACCTCCTCTGCGAGCGGCACAGCACCTGTATCCCTCAGACAGCCAGCGCACGCCACGCTCCGTGCTTTTGCTCGGGGAGTTATGTAAGTCAACATTTGCAGGGCTGTATCCGAGTCCTCGTCTAACCTCTTCACTAGAAATGTCCTGAAGTTTCAAGGGTTTGTAGAGAGCAGTAATAGGCCTTCGTTTGAGAGCTGGAAAGTTGGAAAAAGTTGACCAACTTTTAGTCTCAAAGTCCTTTCATCAGCAAATTCCACGCAGCTCCGACACAGCTGTGCCTGAGCACTTGGGAGCAGGGAATTGCTGCTGTGGAGCAGAGAGGAGCCACTGATCATTGACAGCTTGACTTTGATAATCGTGACCAAGCTCTTAAACAGTGAGGTTTTTGCCTCACTCAGGTATTTCAAACCTTCCCTCTCACCTTGCAGCAGCCCTGCCCGACTTGGACAACGGGCAGGATGCATTGCAGTCCCCCTTTAGACAGGAAACATGATTGTCTGACACTGGAAGAGGGTTTGGGCACTAAACTGGTAAAAACTAAAACTTGAGCTGTGTTTAAAAGCACTGGAGGTCCTCCCTGGAGCTGTTTCCAGTGCTATATTAGGATGTGTTTGGCTCAGAAGTGGTGAGAATAATTTCAGTGCCCAGGTGCCACCCAGGACCGGGCCATGGCCAGGGCTCTGGACAGCTGTCTCAGGACATTGGTGGTTTGCACGTGGTGGCGTATTTTGATAGCAGATTTTTGTGTCCAGAGGTCACATGGGGGAACCATGTGAAATGCCTTTGTACCAAGAGGTTAAAAACAACTTATGTTACTTCTGGATTCCAGCCAAACTTACCCAGCTGTTTAGCTGAGACTGGGAGCTGACAGACCAAAAAAAAAGGACACATGCAATTAAAATGGCTCTCCCTGGAGAGACAGAGAGAGAGGAAGGGGTAGCCATCAGTGAAACCAAAGTGATGCAGGCATGACTGCAGCAAATGACCTGGGAGGAGGTGGCCCAAGTGTGACGTGCCCTGGGAGGTGAGACAAACCTCCCTGTGATGTACTGGTGGGTACTGGGATGCTCATGGTAACAAAGGACACTGTAAGCTTTAGTTGCTGGAGTTGTGTGTCTGCGGTGTCACTAATTGGACTTTAGATTAGTGACTAAGGATGACAAGTACCTGACGTAGAATTTACCTTTGTTGCAGGGAAGCAGTGGCAAGTAAAAGATTTTTTTAAATGTTCCGTGTATGATGGTTCCCAAAGCCATTAGCTTCTATATTTCATTTCTCCAGATATGGGCACTGACTGAGTATTCTGTGATTGCCGCTTTGTACACAACCCTTCTTAACTTCTAAATAGTGTCCTATTCACAGGTCAGTTACTGCTCTGTGAAACCCAAATATTTGGGCTCTGAATGCAATGGCCCATGCTGCTTGTTTGAGTCTTCTCCAGCTTTATTCTCCCTTCCTCCTTTTCTGCCCACAGAAATCACATTGCCTGCACGGGAGCACGTTTTGTTGTGTACTTCCCCTTTCGGTGGTTTAAGAACTTGAGCAAACTTGTTGAGCAAACTCCCTACCCAAATACAAAGAAATTCATCTCTGAACTTTCCCGGGAGAAACATGGAAACTGGTGAAATAGTCCATTTGGATCAGTCTCCTCTGTGAATACACACTTCTGCCGAGAGCTTTCCGGTGCCCAACTCCATCTGTAGCTGTTTTTTCACAGCAGCTGTGACACACACAAGTGCTCTCCCCAAAAAGTGACATCTTTTCAACCTTGACGCCATTGCCAGTGGACATGTCGCACGCTGGGTGAAAATCCAGAACATCTTTACTTTTCTGAGTTGGTCTAACTTTGTTCTACCTGATATGCCACTGGATAGTGGGACGTTTGGCTGGAATGCAAATGGAATGGTGTCATATGCAAACCAGCCCCAAAGGTCAAAGGGAGGAAAGTTTAATATCAGTTTCGGGGAAAAAACAACAAACATAATTTCATTTTCTATCTTTATAGGCCTCTAAATCATCACGGTAGTGATGTAAACCAGCAGACATCACTCTTCCCTACTGAAAGAAAAGCATAGGCTGTCAAAAGTAATTTACCTTTTAAAGGATCTTGAGGTGTGAAAACATAAGTCCCTTACACAAGACTAGAAATGAACAAAAGGTAGGAAATATTTTTCATGGATGCTTGATGAGCTCTGATTCTTTGTAGCAGCATAAGATTTTTTTAATGAGAAAAGAAGGGTAATTTCAAGCTCCAAATTCAGCTTGGCTCTGAACTGAGGGAAAAGAAAAAAGTACCTATCTTTCTGAATGAAGTAAGGGGAAAAATATTCTCACTATAATCTTCCTGTAAATTAATCTAAAAATGGTGCTTATTCTGTGCTTGTGTGCTCACAGCTCACAAAACTGTTTCAGAAGAGAACTTGCCTTCCTTTCACCAGGGAGCTGGAAATGGAGAAGTTTAGTGACAAAGGTTTCTTAGACTCATTGCCTTGGTTGCTTTCAGAGCTATGAATCTTATTCCTCCTTCCTCCCAATGTAGTTTCATGTTCATTGGAAAAAAACCTGATCTGTTATATAAACTACCTGTGTTGGTACTTTCCTCTTTCAGAATGTTTCATTCCTTTTAAAAATGCTTGTCCTCACTTGCTATCTGGGGAATTCTCCTGTGCTTGGTCACTTCTGGTTTTCCTTCTCTCCCTTTGTTTCTGTGGCTTATTTCCTGAAGGATCTGTCACCTTCCCCTGCTGGAATATTATAGGGGACTTCAGGGATCTCTTACATTTTCTTAATTCTGTCTCTTCAGGTAAATTAGATTGCTTACTTTATGGGTCCTGACTTCTTGTCTCTTGACAGACCTGTCGCTTTCTATCCAGGGTAAATTATAAGTTGTCCTCAGCTGTCAAACTTGAGGTTGTTTGAAAGTAAGTGATGAAGAAGAGGACTGAGGGGTTAATGGGACAGGGCCGGTGAGTGTGAATGGGATGCTGGCAAACTGCATGGAGGTCTTAGGGTATAGGGAACAGGGATTTGGGCTATTGACTCCAAATGGAGTAGTGGGAAAAGGAGCTGGGGATGTTGGGTGCGGAGAAGCTCTCTGGAGGATGTTGTACTGGATGGGTAAAGGATGAACCTGGACTGCCATAGAGGGCTTTGCAAACAGAATTGGGAGGCAGGTGGAGGGTGCAAGACCTGAAATGCTGAAAATGAGGCTTTGTTGGTTGTGCTGCACGTGGAGCAACTTGTTACAGCTGTGAAATTAATGAATGGAGAAAGGAGTGCCTGCAGAAAGGAGATGTAATTTTGCAAAGCCATCTCAGGGCTGGTGAGGGAAGTCAGGCAGATTTGTGGCTATGAATCCTTTGGTTGAGTCTGTAGGTGCTGGGGGGTACTTGGCGGACAATGATGGGACCTCTGTGAATAACACTGTGGAGGGATGGGGGCAAGAAAAGTGTCCCAAGGAGAGTCAGCCCAGGAAAGTCCCCGAGGAATGGCAGGAGAACCCACGGAGGACACACGCGCAGCAGAGCGAGCGTCTGGGCACGGGAAAGGAGCATTTACAGGATCAGAAAATTAAAGTGGTGCCTCTTGTCAACAACGCAGTCTCACCCGCCTTGGGCCGCGGCAGGAGGGAACTGCCCTCGCCAGGCCTGGCCCCTCTCACCAGCTGCTCCCCGTGTTTTCCAGCGGCTCTCCTCGCCCGGAACAGGGGCTGAGCCGCTGTCTTCAAGAGGGTGTTAATGCACGTTACCCACGGAGGTGGGAGGAGGGGGAAGGCTTTTCTCAGTACTGATGACTTAGGAGGAGAAGGTCTATGTTTGTGAGGTTGCAAATGAAACAACTTGGCTGCAGCTTGGTTTGCAGTAGGTTGAATTTTTTTTTTTTTTTTTAAAGTTCAAGCAGGCTCCTGCCAATTTATTTCTAATCATTAGAAAAGATCATACACTGTTAAGGCTAGAGGTCACTGAGATCACAGCCGGACCTCCACATGCTGCAGTTTTCCACTTCTGTCTTCATGCTTTGCCTTAGGTTGCAAGTACTGTGTATGTATGTGCTACATGGAGAGCACTGCCTGCAGAAAACTAGACACTTAAACAACATGGAGGTTTAAACCTGGGCTGGAGAGATAATAATGCATCACTTTTCTACATGAAATCCTAATTTAAAGCAACTTGCTGGGTTTTGCAGATTTGTTTTCTTCTTTTTTTTAATGTATTATTATTATTACTATTAGAAATTAAAATACTAACCCCAGATTAAAAGCTTTTTCCCAACAAACTTCCATTCTGCTCAAAGCATTTCTGCCTTTGCATGTATTAAAGCAAGTGACTGGAGTCACAGAGAGAAGCTGATCAGTCTAATGGCATCTGACAAGGGGTGTGTGGGATTTTCCAGCGCTGAAATCAGTGAACTTTTCAAAGTTGCCGCACCAGTTTAGAGCTCACAGAGCTAAAAGAAACTTGTGGAAGTTGGGACATGCCTCCCAAAGGGGCGAGGTGCTGCCCAGCTTTGCCTCTGTGGGGTCAGCTCCTCTCAGCTGTGGCTGGATCTGGGAGCAGGGAGGGAGTGGGGGAGGAAGGGGGCTGTGGCTCTGGCTGCTCTGTGGCTCTGGCTGCTCTGTGGCTCCCTGCTTTGCTCTGCTGCGTCTCTCAGGGCAGTAGTTTCTGCTCCTGTGCTCTAGGTTGTTGGGTTGTTGTAGGTTTGCCTGACGTGGGGTTTAGGGGCTCCCCTATTATCAGCTGTGGGACTGGACATGACACCTTCCTCTAAGTCTAAGGCATTATTTCTCATATAACCAGCTTTTTTTTCTTTTTCAGTATGCCTTTATGTCAGCACTGTCCCTTTAGACAAGACCTTTTAACATTGGTGGTAGCTTGGATGATGTTCTACATGACAGGTACTTGGTGGATGGAGGGACCATCCTACAGTGGGCTCATTCTCGTTTGGTCATGTAGGGGGAAAGTTTTTTGCCTTTCATTCTCTGTGTAGCCTTTTTATATTATAGCTGACAGATTTCCCCTTCTTAGCATTTTTATCTGCTTTGTGTATGCCATTTGTTATCTCTTTTGTATATGACAACAGCGTAAGGCTTTTGTTGTACAAATTTTTAATAAAAAAGCCAAAATATTTGAAAGCTAAAGCGGATATTATTTTTCCCATGGAGTGCACAAACTTCTTTTGATAGCCCAAACCTTTGATAAAGTGTGTTGTAAGCTGGGCACTGTATTCAGAAAGCATTTAAATGTTTGGTGGTGGGCCTGTTTCCTTTATAACAGACGAGCGTTTTACTCTCAGAGATACAGTGAGAAACAGTTATAATTACAAATAGTGCTGAGACACAACATTCAGCCTTTGTTTCAGTCCTGAACTCTTTCAGAATCCCAGTGCTTGGGTTTGGTGCCTGGTCTCCTTCTGTCAGAAGGGCTGAGGGGCAGAGCAGGCAGGGATGTGAAGGCGTGGCTGTGGGGTGGAGCACTGTGACAGAAGAGAGCCCCATCCTTTATCCCGGATCCCGGTGTGCTGGGGGCTGAGAAGATCCCTCCTGACGGAGCTGCTGCTGCAGCAGAGGCTTTGCAATCTGCTTGTGAGGCACAGCTCAAGAGGCAGAGGAAGGAAGCTCCTCTGCCAGGAAGGGACAGGGTTATCTGGGATCACAGCCACCAGCAGCGGTTCCAGCGCTCCGGCTGCCAAAGCGCCGGCAGCGTTCTTGGAGGTCCCCTGATAGTCTGGAAAGGCTTTGAAAGTGGAGGCACGACCCCAGCGTTTGATGCTGTGGGGAAGGGCGAACCTAGCCAGCGTGCTGCTGAGCGCTGAACTCTGGAGAACTCGTCCTTCTCACTCTGAGGTTTGTCTTAGAGGCCCTGGGCTAGAACATTGCTGTGGCATTTCACCTCCTGGCCCGGAGCCCATCGCGATGCCGGTGCTACCCTTGCATAACTGAGGTTTGTTATGAATGACTGGAGAAAGTGCCATTACAGATCTGCTGCTGCCGGGGGCACTCCCCAAAACAACTCACAACAACACCCTGAATCTAAAAAAAAAGCCAGGCACTGCATGAATTCGCAGAGCCCGTGGTGTGCTGATGTTACAGCAAGATTTGGTGATGCACATGACCCACTTACAGGCTGGGAATGTTTTCAGGTTTGTTTTTTTCCCCCGTGCTGTCCATTTTTTAAAAAGAAAAGAAAAGGAAATAAAAAGACACAAAAAATAAGGCTTCTCTATAGCTGTGTCATACATCCCTGCATAAATCCCTCTGTCATTATGATTTTCACATTGGCCTGCTCTTGCATGCCTTTGTTGTTTTGCCCTTCTGTGGGATATTTCCAGTTCTCACACTCCCTGTCCTTAGCAGCTGAGGGGAATCTAATGCACACCCATCTTTGTGCACCCCAGTTTCTGTTTCGTTACTGATGATCTTCATAAAAGTGCCTTTATTTTACAGAAAGAAAAGAATGAACAGGAAGGAAATAATGAACTTGAAAGGAGAAGTGCTGAAACTGCTTGTAGTGAAAGTTTTTCCAGCAGCGTAGTTTAGATGGAGCCACGGCGACAGGAAGAACCTGCCAGTGGGAGAGCTAGAAAGTGTTCTTCCTCTGTAAACAAACTGCTGAAACTCCCCTCTGCAATGTGTTTATGCCCTCTGTGAGAGATAGATAGGCATCTGTTCACGTAACCCTTGGCACAAATCAGAAAATCTGAATCTGCTTATCAGCTCTGCTCTGGCTGTGCTCGCTGCTCCGGGAGGGCTGGGAGGGAGCGCGGAGTCTCACCTGGTGCAGCGAGAGGCACTGGCTGAGCTGCGCAGGTGTTCCGTCGGGCCGTGCTGCTGGAGCTCTGCGTCCAGGGCAGTGCGGGATGCCCTTCCCGGCTCTCACTCCCAGGAGGAGTGGCGGCGGGGGGCTGCCGGCAGCAGGAACAGGTCCAAGGAGCTGACAGCAGACCGGGGCGAGCAGCTGGATCCAGAGTGAGAGCTGCATTGAGCTCCCACGTTGTGGCAGCCTCCCTTATCTCACAGGCCTGCTCCTGAACACAACGATGTGCTGCTGAAACGCATCCCCCACCATGTACTTTTTTCTACAAGAAGCCCAATTTTTGCATCTTTTAAACTTCAAGTAGAGTGGCGTTATCAAGATTTAGCACGCACATCCCTAGCGCTGAATGACTTCGAGCACGGGCTGTAATCTCAGTGCTGCACCATGAGTTATGAATTTGCTAATTAGCACCTATCCTTGGCATAGGCTTCTGGTTAGTGAGGAAATCCCGTAACCTTTCTGCCTAGAATTGCTCTTTAAACAGGGATAATAATCTTCATGGACCCTGATGGGTGTGCTGTGCCGATTCGTCAGTTAATATTTTCAAAGCACTTTGAAGATGAAAAATGCTGAGTATTATTGGCCTTTTATCTAAAAAAGACATTTTAAAACATGAAGCTAGGGAAAGATCTGCATAAATTAACACGTGTTGATTATGCTCTATCTTTCCTTTTCATCTGAATGTATTAAGTAGCAAGAGAACTCTGAGAATTTGTATCTTTCCTTTTCATCTGAATTTATTAAACAGTAAAAGGACTCTGTGAATTAGTAATCTAATTTGAACATCAAACCAAAAGCAAAATTCTTCCTAATCCATCCTGCAGATCTCTCATCAGCAATAGTTTTCTTGCATATCTCAGGTGAAGAATGAAATTTCAGTCTCAGGTCTCGATACTTTCTGGATTGATGAGACTTCAATAAGGAATTATTTTTTCCAGTTCGACCTGGAAGGTCAGTAACAACTCCACTTTGCAGTGAAAAAAGTGATGAGCATCAGTCAAACCCAAGTTGCTCACCCAAATCAGTAATGTTGAACCAGGCAGTTTTCAGTGATTTCGGGAGGGAGCTCTGCTTTAGAAACTCCTGTGATTTTCTTGCCTTTTAACTGAGTAGCATTAGTTCAGTCATTTGAATGTTTTTTTTCAGTAAATGTGCATGGTAATGATAACTTTTTGCACTTTGTGAAATTTAATTCACACTTGGAAGGTCTTTTCAATTGTGAAGTGTAAGATAGTATTGCATTGTGATTTTTTAAATTTTTTTGCTTCCCCAATGTGAATTCCTGGAAAAACAGATATTGCTGATTTTAACAGGGGGGATATAGCACAAAAGATAGTGAAGGATTCTGTCTCTGCTTCATGATTTGAGACATTTTGCTGTTGTAAAACCTTTTTTTCACTCTCCAATTTCCAATCCCAGGGTGAAAGGTGTTACAGAAATTTGGTGAAAATCACTGAGGAATTTTAAAACTTCTCAATGATAGACTTCACCAAGATGTGGTAAACGGAGACAGGCTCCTGGTGACCTGAGAGAGGAAAGGCAAAATCCCAGCTACTTAGTAAGAAGTCCCAGAAGTCAGGATCATTCCAGCTTGATGCTGATTTCAGTAGGAGATAGATATTTTATTATATGTAGCCAGCAAAAAAAGTGAGAAAACATGAAAGTATTGTAATTACTTGGTTTGCTGCTTTTGTTTCAAAGTGTTGCGACTTTTTTTTTTTTAAATGGAAAAAACCCCACCAACACAAAACAACAAAGTCATGTTTGAAATGGTAAAACCTTCGTTTACCAATAAACTTCTATCCAGAAATCATTGCCACCAGTTTCCTCAGTGCCAGGAGGAGCAGCTGCAGAAATGGTCTCCACGATGACTACTTGGGTTCAGGGGTGCAACAAGCAGCCAGAGCATCCTTGCAGAGTCCTCACCCTCAGTTTCCTGCATCTGAGACCTTGAGGGGGCAACACAACCCCCAATATCCTGTTAGCAATGTGCTGTTTCTCCGGCAGTGACACTCAGAAGGGGTATATGCGTGCGTTTGCTGTGCTGTGAAGTTCTTTTTTTTTTATTTTAAAATGTTCTAGATGGAGCTACCTCCGTGCTGTGGAATAAAAATTAAACCTCATCTTTTTAACAGCAGTGAAAGTCCTTGGTAGTCACTGGAGAAGCTCTAAAGCTCATCTGCCAGTCAGTTTGGTGTTTAAGTAATTAAAGAGGTCAGGCACAAAAAAATCGTGTACCTGGAGCTTTGCCAGCCTCTTTCTCCCATCTCTTATCATGCCCGTCCATTTGGGATTCTTCCACAAGCTTTGTTATATTCATCGTGTAGATTAGTGGTCTGCAACTATTAACAACAAACTTTGATGCTACAGAGTGGGAATTGCTTGAATAAACAATTTCACAAGTAAATGGAGTCACAGCTCTGAACCAAGAGAGCTCCAAACTTGTTTTAATTTACAGAGGTCAAAAAGTAAATGGGATTGTTGCTTGGGGAGGTAACTTGAGGAGAACATGCAGTGTTCCCTCACAACAAAGGGATGAAGGGCAAAAAATTTGATTGACTGCTGGCGTTTGGTTTTAATTGGCTTTATTCCTACCATCGCCAGCACAGCGAACAACCCGTGTGAGCAGAGGGATGCCAGTAGGTAAAGGTACAGCTTTCTCCCTTTTGTTACCTGTTCAGGGCAGTTCATACAAATCCTCCACAAGGGATAAGCAGGAGAGTTTGCTCCAGAAAACAGGGGACAGCCAGCAGGGTAGGAACTGCCTAGAGGAGCGAGTCTGGGGCACTGGTTTCTGCTTGGGTTTCCTGAGCATCTTTTTTCCAGGTGCCCCACAGCTGCTTCCGAGAAAGCAATTTTATTTTGTTTATTTGCTTGTAGTCTGGATTATTTGTGCAGGGGAGTGGAGTGCCGTTTCCAGACATTTTTAATTGCAGAAGACTGTCACTTCCAGTGCATAGGCAGCAGGGTTTACTGAGCATTTCCTGGGAGATTTAACAGGATATTGGGAGATCAGTTAAGGGTCTGTAAAGCATCTGATGTGGCGCTGTTCACTCTGGGTTTACTCACAGCCGTCCTCAGTTGCCAGCGGTGATGGGGCTATTTCTGCCTGTCTGTCAGCCCCTTCCCTCCTGCCCCAGCTGCCCCTGGATTGCGGGATGGGGTGAGCAGACAGCCTGCACTGCTGCTCCTCTGCCAGCCTGTGCCAGGTGGGAGCAGGAGAGGAGGGACTAGGGAATAATGTGGAAAAGGCCCAGCAGTGTTCTGTGGAAGGGTCACAGGGCATGGGGTTTTTAGGATTACTGGAGGGGCACAGGGAGGTACAGCAAGCACAGACCAGGCTTCCTTCGAGCTCACCTACTGCTGGAATCCTTTAATCCCAGGATTATTTCCTGCTCAGAGCTGTTGGCAATAATAGGAAAGCCACTGACTTTCCTCCTAACTCAAAGAGCTTTCCACCAATTTGCTTCACCCAACCTCAACACGAGTCAGTGATCAGAAACTTTTCTCCAGTAGAATTCCTGACAGTATTGCATAAAGCTCCTCCTCCTCCATCCTTTGCGTTCACTGATAAAGAGCATTTGTGCATCCTGATCTGCATCCTCCCCTTTTTCTCTTTGCGGAGCTCTGCCTTCAGCAGCTGAGCACCAGCCAACCCCTAACCCAGGGTGTTGATGAGTGTCCCCCTCAGCAGCCAGCGGGTCCTGGGGGCAGCTGCAGATGCCAAGCACGGAGCCTCAGCTTTCCCTGTGCCAGGAGAGGCTGTGCCCGTGCCCGTCGAGCAGCCTGAGCCCTCCTGCTGCACTTCCTGGGGACCACACATGGCCCTGGCCCTCGGCACAGGACAAGCTCCTCAGACACTGCCCTGCCCCGGTGGCACCTCTGTGATTCCTGAACGAGCTGTGAGATATCGTGTGTGTGCTTCCCATGGATAATTAAAGGTGACACAGATGGCGATGCCTGCGATGTTTCCCGTAAGTCACAGCACGGAACAGAAAATGAAGTGATAGTTTTAGGTGGTGGCACATGTAGCTTCAGGTGTTTGTTTAATATTCAGCGTTCATGCTCGGTGAGAGCTGGGATGTGCTTTCAAATGTTACTCCGTGGCTGTGCATCACTGCACATTTTTGTTCTTGTTTTTTTCCTTTTCAGGGCCTGACAGATGGTGATGTTTAGATTAAAAGTAATTTCTTTATTAAGCCAACACCCGTGTTGTCAGTGATTTTTAACAGGAGCTTCATTTGTTGAAACAAGACAGTTGTGTAGCTAAAGTGTCTGGAAAGGATGGAGGGCTTTAGAAAGACACCTAAGAGAAATGCAGTGTCTGAAGAACAAGCAGTGATAGTCACACCCTGGGGTGGCAGATCCAGCTTCTGTGTCTTTGGTGTTGTGAGAGAGACCTCAAGGGCACCCTGAGGCCTTCCCTTCCAAAGTTCTCTGATTTTTGCATTCCTAAACAAGGAAAAAGGTCCAGAAATTAGCAATGGGAATGCTGGACAGACTAAAAATAGGCAATTTTCCTATGTTGTTTTCCACCCAGGTGTTTCACTGTGTGGACCATGGATGTATTGTATGAAATAGGTGCTAGAGGCAAGGAGGAAAGGCCAGACCACTCAAGTATCCAATGTCCATCTAAGAACTGGACCAGCTTCTGGCTTTGGGGCCTCCCAAGGAGTGACTTGAGCTTAAATCATGTCCCTCAGCAAACAGGGATTCCTGGCAGGAGGAGACGGAAAATCAGACACAGGAGGAGAGGTTTGCTGTTGGTTAGAATGCAATCCAGTGCCTGTGGAATAAATGCCAGCCTGCGTGGGGCCACGGACAAGGTCCTGTGAGCCACTCCTGCCACTGGTTGGTTCCCTGCATCCCTGTGCTCACATCTGATCGGTGTTTGGGAAGCTCCGGGAGGAAATCCATATTCCCTGCAGGTGCTGTCCGCGCTGGGCAGTGACCAGCGTGGTTCCCTGTCACAGGCAGTCTCCTGCCGTAGCCTGGTCTGATGGCACAGGCTGTGGCTCTGGGCTGCCCTTGGGTTTCTGTACTGGGAGACTCCTCAGACCGTTTGTAACATCAAACCCGTTGCACGGGCTAAAAACATAGCATCTAGTTAGTCAGCTTAAAGTTTTCCACTCAGCACCGTGCTGTGACGTGGTCTTCTTGGGAACAAAAATGTCACTCAAAGCAAACCAAATTTTAATTCTGCCATTGAAAGCCACTTTTTTTTTTTTTTTTCTTCCAAGTTCCTATGGGAAGGTAGATAAACCTTCAAAAAAATGAAAATGCACTCTCACTAAAATTACTCTGCTTTTGGGGTCACATTTTAATCAAAACCATACCTGCCTTCAGGAAAAGAAAAAAAAAAAAGAAGTAAAACTGATTGAATTTAATAACTAAAGGAACATAAACTGTCTGCTTTGAAATGTATAATCTCACATGACATTTATTTCATAATGTGATCAAATCATATATGTTGTTATGGGGACAGTCTTTATTAAAAATGCCATTTATTTTAACAAGTGCAATAAAAAGAAACCCATATTTTTTATTGTGGTAGAGGAAAAAATTGCTATTAGTCTGCTTTCAGCTAAATGAAAACATCTTTCAAGATTTGTTCTAAAATATTTAAATAAAGTACTATGGAATTTATTCATTTGCTGGAATTTATTCATTTGCTGCCTTCCAGCATGAATTAAATTATCTTAAATACAATAAATGATATAGAAGAATTTGTTTTGGTTAGGGATATCCTTTGCTGATGAAGAATAAGATCATTTAAATATAACATTTTAATATAGACCTGTAATTATGTCGTTGAAAGCCCAGTTTGAGCTTAGTGAGGCACAGACTGAGCTCTCCAGCTGCAGCCACAGCTTCTGAAAGGCACCAGACGAGAGCTGCCAGTGCCTGTCCCCATGAAAAAGGGAGTGACTGGGAGACCACGAGGCACGTCTGGTTTCAGTGAGGTGAAAGGCACGGCCTGACCCCGTGCAGGGAGTCAGGACAGGGCAGGGATGGATTCCTTATCATGGGATGGTGGTGGGGAGGAGGATGGACACAATTCCTTGTTCTTCACGGGAGAAGATGCCTCCTTTAAGGAGCCTGTTGTGCAGTGACAACCAGATGTGTCCAAAGGACGGTGATGCTGCTTTGTTTGTGCTTCCTTCCATGCTTCCCTGGAGCAGAGCTTTGTCACCAGGGCTCCAGCCTGGTGGCTCTGTGCCACGGCTTCCCTGCAGTGTCTGAATCCTTGGATTTCCCAGTCCCATGGTCCAAAAACCACATCATGGTGTCTGGAACATCTGATCTGGAAGAGTAGGAAGGATGGAGCCTGGTCAGCCCTTGGCTGGGAGAGCTCCTGGGAGGACCGTGGCTGGGATGCCTCTCCCTTGTCCTATCCAGCTGGCAGCCCTTGGTCTCTGCCCTACAGCCTGGCTCTTCTCCCCTCTTACCCTGGCCTGAAGAGCCCCAGAACCAGGGGAAATGCAGAATATTGCTTTGTTACAGCTGTCAGCTTTGCAGATAAAAGTTAGGTAAAGGTGGACTTTTGTTCATTAAAATTCCATGATCCAGACTAAAAGATAATAAATATAACTTTGTTCACTTTGGGAACAATACTCACCTGAAAACATTGAAAATACTGCTGTTCCCAGCCTTGCTGGACTTTATTAGGAAGTAGGGCAGCACCATAACGGAGTTAGACTTCATTCTCCACCTCACAAGTAAGACTCGGAGCCCTAACGAGTGGAAAATTAGCCTAATGCCATGACAAGCACTGAGAAGCAAAAATGTGTGCAGCAACTTAATGGGAGGAAGGGCCTTTGTTGAAAGCTGGACAATGCAGTCTAATGGTTCCTTCTGCTTTTCAAATTCAGTGGGAAAAAAGCCCACCTCTATTAGTCATTATTTCTGCCGATTTTTGGTGCTTTTTCCTTAAGAAGCAAGGGCAAGCACCTGGAAAGAGACAGTCAGTTTAGTTTCAAACTAAACTCACTTTATGGTGTATGGAAAGTGGAAGATAATCTGTGGATGTGCTTTATCTGTGATGTTTCTGGCAGAAGGGTCAGAAGTTTCTAGCCATGTAACTTGTAGCTGTACAGCTTGTAGCCATGGAGCTGTTAAAGAAAGGAACTCTCTCCCCTTCCAGCTGATTCCTTCTAGGTCATGTTATTTAACCATTCATAGAATCTTAAACACCCACAGACATCAGGTTGTTTCCCTCCCCCTGCGGCTTCCCTGGAAGTATAAGATCATGGGCTTTTTAGCTTGTGTAGTTTTTTTTTTGCTTGTTTGGGGATTTTTTAGTTGTTTTGTGGCTGCTTTTTCCACTGTAGTGTTTATGCATTCCCAAAAGTATCAGAGTTCATCTTGGCTTTGCACTGACTTCCTGGGACTTCTCTAGTGATGTCCTGTGAGGTTTGCTCTGACAGTCCCTGCAGTCTCCTGGAGCACAGAGGGGCATGGACTGAATCGATTCTTGGCAGAGGAATTAATTGTAGATGGCATTAGAGACTTCAGGATGAAATGCTCCAACCAAGCTTCTTTCAGAAGTATCTCAGGAAATGCTGAACTGTAGTTTGTGTCTGGAAGTCAATGAATAGTTAATGCAGTTCCATGACAGCAAGTGATGTTAAGGTCGGTGTTCAACCAAACAAAAACGTGACTCTCTCATCTGAAAATACAGAGGCTTAAGGATCAGTCTTAGCTAAACACAGTTCCCGGTGATGTTTACTCCATTCCTAACTAGCATCTGATCAACAGCCTCACAGGTCTGTTACGGATGGAGAACTAGGTCTAGGTATGAGAAACAGATTGGTGGATACATCTGCGCCCAGAGCTCATCCTGTTTCCCTTGAGGAGATAAGATTATTGCTCACCAAAGGGGTTGTGTTTGCCATATTTTATGTATACAAGTCTGTTTCAAGAAATAAAAAGCATGGCAGAAACACTCTGAAAGTAGAAAGGTACCAGCGATGCAGAGTGACGCTCTGGAGTGGAAGTGCTTTAAAGTGAGTCACAGTTGTGGAACTACTTTACCCAAACTCATTTCAAACAAGCAGAGTGACAGGCCCAGGACATTAAGTGAGGAAGGATTGCTCCGTGATGCCGTTCGAGGCACCGGGTTGGGCTGTGCGCAATCATTTCCTTCTAAATTGGTTGTAGTCCTCTTTCAAACTGTCAGAGTAGTTTTCTTCTGCTTCGTTGCACTTGAGAAGCAGGTGGACAGCAAGCTGCTCAGGCTCGTTTGATCCACACGCTGCTGTTCAATGGATAGAGCAAATCAAACTGGAAAGGCTTTCTGGGGTGGCTGTTCCGTGGCTGGATTAACAACGGGAAGCTGCTGCAACCTAGACAGGAGGACATCTCTAATTCTGCCTTTCTTGGGGCATATTAAAGAAGACAGTGATAAATTTAGCTCCTCAGTGCCAAGAATGGCAAGTATCAGTGTGACACTTGAATGCAAAATGTATAAAGTCAGCCATCACTGCATGAAACATCAATGTATTGGTTTTGGAGCACAGAGTGGTCTAGTTCTTGAAGTACAGTTCATCTGATCTAGCTCCCAAACTGCTTTGGGAGTTTCCACAGGCCTCCTTTCCCATCAGCCATCCCTCAGGTTCTCCCATTTGAGAAAGAGGGGAAAAGAATAACTTGGCGAGGCTGTGGGGCACAATTCACAGAAGTCTGCAAAATCTCTTTGATTCCTTGCATGCAGAATGAGGGGCGCACATCGCTTTTGTCAAGGTGTTCCTGTGCTCTCTTGCTGCACTAGGCAATAACACATAAGATACCAACATGCTCTCTGTGCTTGTTTCCTACAGAGATTCCTTTGCAAGGACGAGCGCTGGCTTATTTGAAAATTCACCTGAGGTTTAGGCCATAGGTTGTGAAACAAAATGAGAATGGAAAAGAACATTTCTTGTCAAATGGATTTGTGTTCTCTCATAATGAGAAATCAGCGTCCTGCAAAATGAATTTGCAGAGAAATTCCTTGGAGCTGTTCCCTACCTTGATCCTGGTGAAAGCTTACCCTGATTTAAGAAAAGGGCACCCGGGCAGTAATTTGAGCAGCACCTCTGCAGAGCTACTTTCATCACTGAGTCTTAGAGGGTGCCTCAAAGTTATGACATGAGCTGTGCAAAGCATCCAGGCGCATCAAGTGTGGTCATGCAGAGTGAGTGGCGATATCTTTGAGGCTTATCACTTGTCACTTGTCTCAGTGACACTCTTGATGGGTAGTAAACTCTCCCTGTCTTTGCAGGAACCATACAGAAACCATGGCTCCTGACGCAGCCAGATACTGGAAAAGACGTGCACATCAGTGATGGTCCTATTTATCTCCTCTTTCTCTGTAACAGCTCGGTACAAAATGTTTCTGGAGTATCTCTGTCCTTCATGACTGGGCTAACTTTGGTGCACATACATGACACTTGGATTTTTTTACATACTGTGGTATCTCTGCGGTGGTTTTTTCCCCCACACCAGGATTTCCTAAGCAAGGCACTCTCAGTTAAGAAAAACACGTGCATTGCAAGGAGCCTACTGGGTTTATGTACTCCCCACCTCCAGTGCAAACTGTGTAATCATCTAATTTTGGATGTACTTTCCATAGCAGTGTGCTTGGGGACGGATGTGTGTGCTGCAGGGCTGGGATGCAGCGTCTGGAGGAGCAGGGAGGTCAGCTCCATCAGCAGGAGCTGACACAATGATGGAGGAGGAAGAAATGGCATCGCAGTGTGGGGACAGAAAGCAGAGGCCAGGAGACTGGCACAGCACCTGCTCTGCTGCGTGGTGCTGCTGGAAGGCACCAGGTGTTTGGAGATGGGAGGGAAGCATTTGTGAGTGTCGGGGGGGATCTTGTGCTTTTGGGGAAGGCTGGGAATTGCTCCTTGCTGTCTGTCACACAGCCCAACACTGATGGCTCAAGAAGCTGCCCTGAAATTGGAGAATGGAAAGAGCGGGCAAGGGAGGGTGGGCAGGACAGAGCTCAAGCGCTCCTGGGCAGGGAGGGAGTCTCCAGCTTTCCTACCACATCTTCTCCCATGAGCCACGTGCTGGGGAAGAAGTTCTGGAGAGGAACCAGCAGCAGATCCATTCCTGGGTGAAGAGGTGACTGCAGGGAGCATCTGCCAGGCAAGGGAAAGGGGTGTGGTGAAAGGGAGGAGGAGGAGGAGGAGGAGAAGGGGGAGGAGTGTCCCCACGGCAGGGCTTATTGTTGAGTCTTACTGACATGGGTTTTGGGAGTGTCCCGAGAGTATGTGGGAGCACAGCCCTGCCATGCTGCTGTTCCTTGATCCTGGTCTCTGTTAATTCCCTTTCCAGCAACTGCACATGGACATCCAGCTGCTGATGGTGGGACTGAGAGGCAGCACGGTGAGATCTGTAAACCCCGAGCCCAGGAGAGGCAGCGCTGGGCTGAGCCACAGCCCCAGGGCTCGTACTTTGTCCCTGTGTCCACAGCCCCAAGAGGAGGACACAGAGCCACCAGCCGAGCCCCTGGGCACCGTCACTGCTTCCCCAGTCACAGCAGGGTGGGCAGCCTCAGCTGGACACAGGAACAGGAGCTCGCTGGCCTGAAAAAGGGTACTGCACATCCAGTTTATCTGGGCCATGTCAGTGCCAGGTTAGGATGCCTTCCACTGCTCTGGAGCATCAGGATTTTCTCATGCTGTTTCCTGCTGGTGGCCTTCCCCTATGAGGCTTCCTTTCTCTAACACTTTATACAAATACAAAATGTGGGAAAGAAACAAAATGACACATAATTCTTGACACAGAATAGAATAGGGCTGGATTTTCATTTAAAATCCCTCTACCCACAGCTCCTGTGAATTGCAATGGCACAAAATTGTTAAATTGCTTTACATTTGGGAAAACTCAGTTCATAAAAAATAGCTAACAATTTATTTTTGTACTACATGGTTGACATCCTTTCTCTCTTTCTCTCTCTCTCTCTCTCTCTCTCTCTCTTTTCTCTCTCTCTTTTCTCCTCTCACTCTCTGCTGGTTATATGCTGAGTTTTTTCACTGCATGTCTGCTGAGATTCCAAGAAAAACCCAAGTGTGTCATACAACATTGCTTTCTGATTTGCAAGTTAAATAGTTTACATAGGCAAAAATGTGGAGCAATTGGAATATTCCCTACCCAAACACTTAGGGACTCAAACTGCACATTTTAGCCTGGCAGGCCTCCACTGATATTTTTAGCTAGAAAAAAAAACCATTCTGAAGTAACAAGGAAAGACAGATCAGATCGAGGGAAAAAAAAATGTTAAAGCACCATTGGACATATTTTGTGAATGTTGCAGTCTTGGTGTTAGTTTACACCTTGCCCTGTGTGTGCAGGAGCGCAGCACACGTAGACTTGGAAAGTTGCAGCCCTTCAGGAATGCCTGTTCTCGAGATGGGGTTAGCCTTCTTGCTGATTGATTTAGTCTTTTGGAAACGGGCAAACCATCAGGAGCTTTCTGCTCAGAGAGATTAGCATTCATAGCCTGCTGTTTTTTAATTAAAAAAGCCATTTAAATACAAGGGTTGGGGTTTCTGCCAGCAACCATTAAAAATACTTGTTTTGTAATTATCCCCCTACCCCTTTTTCCACTTAATTTTTTTTCCTTCTTTTTCTTTTTGTTTCTCTGAAGTCCTTGACAGATTCTCCCTGTTCCATCTACCTGCTCTTGTGGCACCGTACCTCCCACCAAGGTTAGCAGCTGGCTGTGAGTCTCGTGCCAGCCCTGCTGCGAGCAGCTGGCAGGAGGTGTGGGAAGGATGTGCTCAACATCCGTTTTCCTGTGGCTGAGTTTATCCTCTGCCTCCTGCTTGGAGGATTAGGGGCACAAGCCCAGCTTTGTCGTGGCTGCAGGACCTGCAGGGCATTGTCCCATTCTCCCAGTGTAAACAAGCACGGCCCTGTTTGCACACGCAGGAGGGGTACGTGTCTGCTTGTCTCTCGCGTGGAGGTTGGCTTGTTCGAGTTGTCCAGACAAGCTCACCAAGGCAGGGCCTCTGTTCATGGTGGTTTTCAGTCAAAAGTTGAAGTTGATGATGTTGGAGTGGAGGTCTTTTCCAAACTTAATGATTCTCTGTAGGGCTTGGCTGAATACTCTGGGTTCTACAACCACCCTGGGTTCCTCCAGGCGTTGCTTACGCCTGTGCTAGATTTGTAGCTGTAGATATATTGTTGTTCAGGCAGCTGTATGCTCACTAAAAAGGTGGTGACCAAAGGCATTAACCTGAGTTGTGGCTGCCTTTAGATTTCTTCTGAGGTGTTTACATCTAATAGCTCTGCAGCAGTGTGTGGGGCCATATAAATCGATGGGGGGAAGAGACAATTCCTGTTTTGGCATCTAACAGGGGACAGTCAAGTTCTCAGCTCACTTTCATTTACGGTAAGTCTCATTTGCCAAGTTTCATTCTTACTTGATTCTGTTTTGCCCCTTCTGCTCCCTCATCCCATTGCCATCTTCAGCTCCATCGACTCCCCCTGCAACTCTCTTGATTTATCTTGATTTCTGCATTTTTCTCACTCTCACTAAAGAATCCCATGGCTTAAATCTCAGCTTGGTGATGCTTTTTGCCTCTCCTGGCCTGTTTCCAAATGCAGCTTTTGAGATAAAATGGGGAACATGAACCTGGTGTTTGAAAATTGAGCAAAGGTGGTGGCTCTTCTCTGCAGAGCAAAGGGAAATTATTTACGGTGTCTGGGAGCAGAGGCTGACACAGGCACAGTGGGGAGTTTAAAAAAACGTGTTATAGAGGCCCTGGGGAACTGGTGTGGGAGCTTGTCCCTGAAGCCAGCCCAGCTCCTGCTCACCTTGGAGCTGATGCTGGAGGTAGAGGTGCCAAATGTCTCTGGCTACACTCGTCCCTTCTCTGAAAATATCCTGCTGTGGTTGAAGCACCAGCACAGCTCCTTAGAGGGTGTTTCATTACTACCCCCTTGCACGTGCTTTGAGCTGGTCAAACCATGGAGCCAAGATTGTCAGTGGCTGGCTTGCCTCGGTGCTGCAAAATGGGGAGGGAAAGTTCAGGTTTGGTCACCACTGATATAAACACAAGGTCACCCTCTTTGCTTCTGCCTTGGTCTCCTGGCTACTGCAAGCTCCCTTTTCCTTCTGCTTTTTCTGCTTTTTTGCTGCCTTTTCCTTCTCCACAGCTGCAGTCCTCTGGTTTAGTATTACTGGTTTGAAAAGTGCATGTGATGATAGTGCTTTTGACAAAATATTCTGCAGTTAGGAACAATTCCTTGGGGCAGCCTGCTGGTATTAGGTTGAAGGCCTAACCTCCTCCAGCAAATATTTAACACCAGAATGATCTCGATTTCATCTGGCTGAAAACATCCCACTGTGGTCCTTGAATCACTAGAAGTTTTTCCCCCAATAAATTCAGAAGGTTGTATTCTACACAAATCGATAGCCAAATAAAGGGCCAGCCCCTCGTCTGCTTTCAAATGCATACATTTTCTAATTTCCCTTTAATTTTCTGATGGTAGTTTTCAGTTGTATTCTCCAGATGAAAATGATCCACATGCTATTTTACAAATATGCAAATACCACTCTTGTCTGACTTACAGACTGCACAAAAAGCTTAGCAAAAACTGTTGGAGAAATATTAAGGCTCGTAAATGTTTCTATTCAAATCAGTGCTTAAAATTAGCTTCAGTTTGTGATGGGAATGCAGTAAGACTAGAGCAGGATACTTTTGAAATCCCTCTTGAAGTGCTTGTGTAAGTTATGAGAGATCTACTATCCAGTGCAAAGCCCATGGAGATGTTTTAATCCCAGGGGGGCTTTTTTTTTGAACCAGTATTTTCCCTGCGCTGGCAGACCAGTGGTATCAAACACCACTTTGCACTTGCAGCGTAAATGCCAGTAAAACAGCCTGTTAAAAAGACCCACCAAACATTGATTTTCTTGTTTGCATTTTCATTTTCTCTTGACAGACACTAAGTGAACAAGTGCAAACTCTTAGCTTTGGGGCTACGGAGCATCATTGCAGTGGCAGGGAGGACCAAGCAAGGGAGATTCCTGTGCTTGGCTGGAGTCATCCAAACCACCAAACTGTGGCACACGGGAGCCTCCAGCAGTGTCCTGGGCTCTGCTCCCATCTACAGAGAGTGGACATTCACACATTGACCCAAAAGGCCAAAAATCCCCAAACCTGCAAATTGCAGTATAAACATGTCCAACACTTGATCTCCAATACCCAGCGAGCAGATTTTCTATGTGACCCTTTCCCCTGCCAGACCAATTTAACACAGAGCAAAAGTTTGCTCCTATCCTAGTAGAGGTCAGTCTTGCTCTTGGTGTTATTGCAGTGAGGAGTAAGGTCTGCTTTCCAACAACACCTGCCATAAGTAACCTAACCATGAAGTGGGGATTTTGGCTCACGATTCAGAGTTTAGAGAAGGAGCTGTGCCTGACAGATCATACCTGTTTAAAGCAGCTGGAATGGGTCTTAAGGTTCTTTATTCTTAGTACAATTTTGCTGTCAGGAAACAGCCATGAAAGCCAATAGCAAAGCATATGTCTGATCTCATCTCCTTTCAGAGCTGATTCTCAGATAGGATGAAGGCTTTTTGCTGCTTTTGGTTACTAGATAAGCTCACATGCTGAGAGCTCTAGGTGGATCTGAAGGATCAAACCCTGTTTATAATTCATCTGTGCTCAAGGTGAGGCTATGTGATAGAATTTCCATTTTTATAAGTTTGCTTTCTTTTAGGAAAAAAGAAGAAAAGAAGAAATGGAAATACACCAAAGTGCTTTTTTCAAAGAGCCCCACCTTAGGAAATGGCAGAATGAAGTTGGTTTTGGTCTCTTTCCTGAACTCTTGCAGGATGGTGTTAATAACCTTCTTTTGATGTAGATGTTGAGTGTGCAATACACGCAGAGAGGGGAGTGTACTGTGTTTAACACGTCTGTGAATGCCAGGTCTTACAAAGCACTAAAGTCAGACTTACGTGGGCTGAGAATGGCTAAAATGCTCTTCTTTCTGTGTGTCATCTTTATTTTGAGTCAGGGGGTTTGTACAGTATTTCAGACATTTGTTGAAGATGTCCACGCTCGTTGCAGGGGGTTGGACTAGTAAAGGTCCCTTCCAATGCAGACTGGTCTATAATTCTATGATTCCATGTTTACAGAAGTGCTTTATTAATTTTGTCTTGCAAAATGCAAAGCTGATCATTATATGACAAGTGCCCTTTTAAAGGGACCTCTGGTTGGACCAAGAGAAGAAGCAGTTTGTAAGGTGTCGCCAATGTTTCCTCTTAGTCTGGGGTACCCCAGACCCAAACACATTTTGGGATTGCCATTTAGGGCTGGAGAAATCCCCCGTGGCCTATAAGGAGTGAGAGATGGTGCAGCATCGTGTTCTATTGTGAAGAACAGAAGATATTCATGAAAAATAATGCACTGGTGTCAGATCTTAGCACCTCGTGGAAGATCCTGTCACCATCCAAGTGATTTTCCTGTACAACAAAAGCCTGGGGAAAGTTGCCAATGGCTGTTATATTGAACAATGTAATATATGCAATTTTTTTTCTCACTGCAAACATTTTTGTGTAATGTGAGATGCTAATCTGTCTGAAAGCTATTGATGGTTTCTGTGCTTTCTCATGGGAGCACATGGGGAAGAGTGAACTGAAGCAGTATTTTAAGTGATATAGTCATATAATATCTTTGTTTAAAAACATAAAAATCTAACTGCCTTAACACTCTACCACGTAATTCCGCAGGACATGTGAAACACAGCACGCTACAGCACTTAGTCTGTGAAGGATTCCCTTGTCACTGTCAAAATTGTTTTAGAAGTCTAAATTAATGCATAGCACTGCATTTATTAAAATGTGAAATAATCATAAATTTTTCATTCTTTGTACACTTAAGCTAATTTTCACATAAATGAAGCACTTGGCAGTTGAAATTCCACATATGGTTGACAGTGATGTTTGATGTCAGAACAATGCCCTGAGCTCCATGCAAATTAAACATATTTTAATTATTCGGGATATCCATTCTTCTTTTGCAGTGTGTCTAAGCAGAATATTAAAAGGAATTTTAAGAGTACTCTATTGTCAGCAGCTGACTCCATCAGCCAGGGTGAATCCTCTTGCCTCTTCTGCTGCTGAAAAGGGAAGTGACCCAAAGTGTAAATTAGAAAAAGCACAAGAGAAAGTAAAACTTCCCTTAAGGTTCAGACACCTGTCTGGCTTAGGGGGAACAGACGGAGACTCCCCTCCAGCAGTGACCCTTGTGGCCAGAGGACAGAGCAGTGGAGGCTCTCCGGGGCAGGGAGCCGAGCCAGAGGCACGTGCTGCGCTTGGAACGGGAACTCCAGAACGGGAACTCGAGCTCTTGCTGTTGCTTCCCAGGCACCAGGTTTCAGTTCCCTGTCACAAAACCACTGGGTTTCCAAGACAGTGATGTCCTGATTTTGCTTGGGCAGTTCCTGGGATGGCAGTAATAGCAATCCCAAACGCACTCCTGGCATGCTGGGCAAGGGGCTGGGATGATCTGGGTCTATCCATTTTTCTCACTATTTTATAGTGATGTTTAAGAGACAAGGATCTGAGCATTCCTGAATTTCAGGTTCTACTCTGATGCTGTCCTGTTGTGTGATCAGCATCTTTATGCCAAATGTTTTTACAGTTGACTAAAGGCAGACAACTAGACCCCAAATTTCATGGGTGTGTATAGGTGTCTTTAGTTTCCCTCATGAAAAGGAAAGGAATTCAAACATCTTAAGAGCGTCTCTTCCCATGTCAATTTAAAAATGTTTAAATACTAACTGAATTAAAAAAAAAAAAAAGAAGCCCAGCCTGGTATATCTAGAGCATGGCTTGAAGGGTACCCCAGCCCTTCTCTCCCCCTGAAACTGAGGGGTATTGGTCTGAGCTGCGAGTTAAATATCAGATTTCTAAGTAACAGAGGCACTTTTAGGGGACAAAAATAACAAAACCTACTAGGGTCCAGTTTAGACAAATGAAAAGTTTTTCTTAACTTTGGCTATGTGCTACCCCACAAACTGGAGTGGAGACACTTTCTGAAATGTGGGATCATGCATATCCCAGGGTCTTGTGCAGATGATTAGAGCTCACTCTGTGTCGTGATCTGAAGACCTAAGACAGTACAAGCAATAATTAATTCTTTACCACTTCTGTTGTTACAGGATTGCTCATGAACATTGACTATTGTTTAGGAGAATTGCTTTGCTAGGCTGCCTAGAATTTATTTGCACTTTTAGTAGCACTTCTGATTATTTTTAGACATAAGTACATTGATCTTAAGAAGCTGGAAGCAAATAAACATGTAGCAAGTGAGGAATTATGGTCTTTGATTATCACTTCTTCCAAAATAAAAATTTTAGTTTGAAAGAGAAAAAAATCACCCCCAGTGGATATTAAAAGAGATGTTACAACATGCTAAGGATCTTTTGCTGGATTTCAGCAGAAGCCATTGATTCTGCCCTCTATTTATTTAATAGTGGATGACTTAAAAAATTAAATAGACTTCTGCTTTCCTTAGGATTACTTTTCCTTCTGTGTAAAAGAAAGCCTGACCCTTTTGGTAGCTATTACCTGCGTAAAACTTTACAACTGTTTGCAGGTGCTTTGTTTTTCTGAAGGGGGAAGGATCCTGTTGTCAGGATCACAGGTATTTGACTTAGCTCTTGTTCTTGAAACAAAGGCAACCGTCATTGCCTTGAATATCACTTGTTCTTTCTGGGTGGGGTTTCTTTTGTATCACCTGTCCTCTGGGTAAATTTAAATCTCTGACCCCCTCTAGCTGCTGTATAAAAGAGCTCCTTGATCCCTTCCTTCCTGCTCTCCACTGCAGAGATGAAGCATGAACTTCTGAGGAGGTCAGGGCAGGAAGACTAAGGAAGACTTTTGGCCCAGAGGAAGATGTTAGGAGGTGAGCTTGAAGGCATGGAGCCAGTACACCTTGATGGCTCGAGAGTCAAAAAGTAGCTAATAAGCTTCTAGATTACATGGAGGAGAGAATTCATGCAGTTTTTCAATCAGTATCTTATTTTCTGTGGAAAGGCTTTGGATTTTGAAATGTGGATGTAAGCACTCCACTGAGTTTTGGCTCCCTCAACCTTGCTCCCGAGGGTTTCATGTGGAGGATCAGCTACTAAAAATGTACGGAGGCACTGCTAGAGATGAGAAGTAAGAATTCTGACACTTTAAAAGTCCTTTTTTTCTTCTCTTAACTTTTCCTGTTTCAGCTTGAGGAATGAAAGCTTCAGTGCACTTATTAGCTTCCCAGTTAATGAGATCTTGAAACAGGGGTGCTTTGCTTTGCTTTCCCCTGGCTTATCACACCACCTTCTCTTTGGAGAGTGGCCACAGAGTGAAGACGAGGAAAGAAGAGTGCAAGACTCATTTATGTGCCTGATGGTTGTTGTGAGCAGATAGAAACTAAATTGGCTTTTTTTCAACTCAGTCCTTCCCCTGTGTGTGTTCCAAGCTTGCTTTTTTGGCACCTTCAGACGTGGTGGGTAGTGTGCTGTTCACAGGCAAAATATGCTTGCAAACTTTTGTCAGACACCTCAAAATGCAGATATAAAACTCTTGGAGATTGTCTCTGTTCCCTTTCTCGTTTTAAGAACCTCTGCCACCTTCTCTATTCGTGTTCCTACAATAAGGCACAGAACTAGGAAATAATGTGAACCAGCAGATCAGATTCCAGCAAGAAGTTTGCAGCTAAATAGTGTTGACAAGTACCACATATTGGACATGACATGAAAACTAAGGCTAAAGGAGAATGATTAGTTCTTGTTTCTCCCTGTGGAATTCCCAATAGGTGATGAGACTGGACTAGAAGACACGGGAATAATATACCTCAATTTTAGGAGGAAGGTGAGAATTAAAGACATTCAGACAGAGAAATTGATCTTGCTTAAACTGTCAGAAAATGGAAATATTTCATAATATCTGAGCATTTGACAAAGGTGCAGAAATACTGAGTACTCCCTCTGCTCAGTAGGGTATGTGATATATTCTCATTTATAAAGTGAACTGTTCCTCAAGTAGCCATCAGCTCCCTAGAATTAGATGTACATTTTGTTAGTTTGTGTGTGTGTGCATGCATATTATTTTCCAAGCTGCCAAGTGTGGGTCCAGTTTTAGGGACAAGTTGATCCAAGCTAGTGTGGGAACAGCAGGGACAGGCTCATACTAGAGGTGGCAGAAAGACAACACAAGAATTGTGTGCTTGTCTGAGTTTTAGGAGAAATTAAAGCTACAAGCTTAGTTTGACTACAGGGTTGGTTAACCCTGATACACATAAATGCAGAACTCTGAAAGGAGAGGGAGGAATTTTTTCTTACCTAGGAGAAAAAAAGAATAGCAAAAAACCCCAAAAGCAATAAAAGGGAAGCATCAGGCAGCAATAAGATAGTTTAGCATCTTTAAAAATTATTTTCATTTTTACAAAAAACTAAACCAAGCACATTTTTTGCCTTAATAGGGAAACAAGCAAGGTCCTGGATTTTGCATTCTTGGGAGTAGGCAGTGACAGCAACAGGGATTGCTGCAGTCACAGTTACCCTTAAAAAATAGGCAAAAGGCATCCTGTCTTTTTGTTTTGTCAAACCCACCACTGGCTGTTTTGCTAAAATGAGTGGAATTCCTCCCTTGGTGGGCTTCTGACTGCTGCTCAATAGGATTAAATTAGAACTGGGATTCTTCTAAGAAAAGGCTTGGAATCAATTGCATTATTGATGCTGTTCCAGAAAAGAGAGAGCCAGCATGTATTCAATAAGCCTCAAATAATGCCCTGTGCCTTTCACTGCTAAATACTTTTTGAAAAAAGGGGTTTTTTTTCTTGTCTAGGTCTTTAATTAATCTTCTCATAGTCTCCTGTTATTTCTGGAACATTTAAATGTGTTGCATGACTGACTCATCCTGTCCAGTGTAGCTGGGTTGAGTTTGGGTTTGCATATGCAAACAATGTTTGCAAATATGGGGACTGGAGGACCGATCCAGGTAGAGCAATTCAACTGTCTAGAAATTCTTGTGAGTCCTTTGTCAAACTTTCAAAGGCTCTAACATGGCTGAGTTAATCATTAGGAATTAGATGACTTGAAAAATCTCTCTTGGTCCCTTTTCCATTATCCTTAGGTCTGTGAGAAGTATTAAACGTTTTAAGATCTGAACTGAAAAGTCTGTGGCAGTCTAAAGAAAATACTCATTAGCTTCTAGGCCTTGGGTCAGGCTTCAGATACCTGGAGGAGGAGCCAGGAAGCACATTTGTGTGGGAAAGGATGTGCTGTACATCCATCATCTGGGTTGATGAATATCGAACCTGAACATGGTTCAAAACCAGAACTTGAATCCAGCATATGCATGTGAAAATCTTCATTTTTGGTGTGCAAAGTTAGGAGGAGTTGGCTGAGAGAGGGGGTTGAAGGGGCTGAGAGCATTGCAAGACCTTGTAGGCTTAGGTGGCAACCACGTTTCCCGAAGGTGGAGTGATTCCTTTGCAAGGGATTGGTCTCTCCTCTGAGCCTAGGGGAAATATCTAAGGATCTTGTTGGGATCACAGAACACACTTCATATCTTCATCTGTATGTTTATCAAAAGCTTGCAGGAAAATAGGTAAATTTCAGTATTTAGACTGTGTGCCTGGGCTGGGTATAAAAGCTGCCTGCCTTGAGATATTTCCCCACTGTATTAACACTGAAATTCCTTGCACCACTCTTGTTTCTTTACCATCACTAATGTTGATGTAGGACAATTTACAGTGCCTTTCAGGATGGCAATTAAAGAAGCCTACAACCACACAGTCAATTAGTGGGGAAACAACAATCAATACAATGAGCCCTAACTAGCAGGAAGACAATTAAGACACTGGAGATAAAACAGTGACCAGTGACAAGTGCTAAATCTCTTGCCAGGAGTGTAGGTGAGGGGAATAAACTTGGTCCCTAGGGATAGTTAGGTTCTTCCCTCAGCCTTGCTGCTGACACACCCCATTGCCTTTGCCATATCTATTAAGTCCTAAATTATCTGTGCCATAGAATCAGTCTCCTTCAGGAACTGAAACAGCAATGGGAATTTGGGTCTCCACGTTTCTGTGAGCTTCATTTTCATTTTGTACGTGCTGCCTGATCAGCCATGACCTCCTGATGTCAGTGGTTGTTGTCACCTGCCCTCAAGGCCATTCAAAACCCCTCTGTGGAGGTGAACGTCAAAAGCCACAGTACTGATTTTTCAGGGTGTGACGCTTTTTGTACTGTTTACTTTGGCCCAATTGATTAGCATCAGTTTGCTGTGAGTTGTATTGTGGCACATTTGAGGAAGGCCATGGCCCTGAGAAAGGCCATTGGGCCTGCAAAGAGGAAGGGAAATGCCTCTGGGCTGGCACTGGGCCTCCATGACCATGGGCCCTGGAGAGAGGTGCTGCATGTTGAGTCTGACAGTGCTCATAAGGATTTGCTGAAAGAGGAATCATAAAGCAAGTTATGCAAGTGTAACCAAGATTAAAAGATTTAATGTGCTGTGTATCTGCCAAAGGCATCCCAGACCCAGCGGGGGTAGTGATGCACGGAGGGCTGATCTTTTAACAGTAGGATCCATGTCTGCTTGACTGATCTGCTGTGGTCTTGAAGAGCAATAGATAGGTTTAATGTGCAGCAGCAGCAGAACTGTGTTTCCTTTCTCTTTGGTGCATTAGTAGTGTCATTCATAAGTGTTCCCGAGTTACCCTGCCATACTGTACGAGTGAAAAGTGCAGAAGTTCATGAATAAGTTATAACCTGAACCCTATTAATAGTCCCACTGATGATATGTTATGGCAATCCTCTGGTTCCTCCCCCACCCTCTGGCTTAACTCTTACTCTGCCTGTCAGGAACTGGGCTGTGAAATGCCTTCCCAACAGTGCTGTGAGAGCTGCTTGCTCCTCTGTGGATGTTGGTGAGCTGCAGACCAGACGTGTGTGGTTCTGCTTCGTTCCCCTTCAGAGGAAGTATCTCTAGATGTTGTCAGAGTCACTAGTTTTCGTTTGGAGTCGGTGAAGGGGGGATTTTCCAGGGCAGAACTTCCATGTTTCATTCCTGCTTCTGCTGAAAGGCGGCTGGTGCCAGGTTTGCTCACTCTCAGCCAGGATGGTGGTGGTGTTTTCTAAGGCTGATGTTTAAAGCCATTATAGTAAACAGAGGTGTCAGGGGGGTGTTGGTGGAGCATGGCTGAGACAACGTCATTCAAGAGGCAGGAGAATATGTCACTTCCACAGAACCATTAATCTTCTGGCTTCAAAATACTTGTTATTAAGAGCAAGATAGGTCGGAAAAATGCTACCTGGCCTTTTAGCAGTGCTTTCCTTGAGATTGTAGGGGGGCTTTCGTCCTCTGATGGTTAATGCCAAAGTGACATGTACAAGCTATTCTTTGCTACTGACTTGAGCTTCTGAGCCAAGAAAACCTTTCTGCCTTTCTCCAGACTATAACAAATACCTTTCCACTCCTGCTCCAGCAAAGTCTTCCTCATTCCCTCTGCAAGCACAGGCTTTACTCCTCCATCCCTGTTCCACCTGCACCATTTATTTCCACCATTCCATCTGCAAGAGCCAACTCTTGACATAAGTCAAGAATGAGGCTTTTTAAGTGATTGCCGACTTGATCTTCATATTTATGCATATCAGAATAATTACATTATATATATATATATATATAAAATATACATTACATACATAGAGTGTAAATTTGTCAGATGCTACTTTATCCTTGTCAACCTCAGCCTAAATGCATAGCCAGGCAGCAGGACTGTACTTCATTTGGTCACAACCATGATGTAATTCAGGAAAACAAGCATGTATTGGTATATTTGGTTTTGAGCTTGAACAACTTTGCGAAACTTTTAGAGAAAATATTTTTGAAGGCCACTCTCAGAGGTGGGAACTGAAGTTTTCCATATACCACATGCACCTGTATGACCCATAAATCTTCAGCAGTTGTGAAATGGTCCTTAATGCCATTACTGAGAAGAGCACCTGCATTGAGGTGAGCCTGTGCCATGCTGGAGCCTGGTGAGAATGGGTAGGTTTGCAAACAAGGGGCCTTTGGAGAAGCTGTAGTGAACTGATATGAAGTAAGAAATTGTTCACAGAAGACTTTGACGATACCAAAGTACCAAAATATTCTAGAAAATCAGGTTAGAGTAACTTTCAAAGTACTTTCTGTACGTAACCTCAGACTTCCCAACTGCGTGTGTTGTGAGTGTGGACAAAATTGAACTTTGTTCCTTCCCTATTAACATAAAAAAGGATTAATTCTAATTTTATGGGAGAACAAGAGATTGTTCATTACTGATAAAGGTTACATTAAAGCTCTATCTAGACTGACAGAAGGGAAAGTGGGGGATTTATCCAGTATTTTAAAACATATGCCCCACAGATTTTCCAGCACCATGGAGAAAAGCTTTCTAAACCAGCTCAGATAGATGGAAGGCTGTGATAGGTCTTCAGCTGAAGGCATTGCTGAGATATTACAGTGATAGTCATGTTAGAAAAGATGATAGATTAGATGCAGCCCCACTGGAGGGGGCATGTGTGCACTGACTACTGAATGCTCTGTGCACATAGAGATACAGCTATGGAGCCATCACTTAGCAGCTCTGAAATGTCTGTACAATTTTTTATGCTGTAATTTTGTATTGTTCATAAATATTCATAGGTACTGCTGCTTTTCTTGATCTTATTTTAGTGAAGCAGCACAGTCTGTTGGTTAGGAAAGGAAACTTGGAGCCAGTCAGAGCTCCAAACCTCTGCCCAAATGCCTCTGGATTCCTGGGTGGCTGTAAACCAGGCACTTAACCTCATTGTGCTCCAATTTTCCTATCTGTAGATTAACTATCGCACAAATAAGTGTCCTCCTTGCAGGGGAGTGGGAGGCATTAATTAGTGTTTGCAGAATGGCTCGAGCCCCTCTATTGAAAGGTGCTCCAGAAGTGCAAATGGATTATTGTCATTATGATGCTTTTCCATACTGAGCCTTACTGAAGTGAAATGCTCCGCTTTTATTCACTATCCTGGGGCTGGATAAACGTGAGTGGGGAGACATCTCTGCATTTGGGAAGTGTTTCTGCCATTCACTGCGGTTTGGACAGGTCCCACCTTGTAAAACCCAGCAGAGGTCGAGATCAGAGCATCAGCAGGTTAAAGTAATGGGGGGGAAGGGCAGGAAGAGTGGAAGTCCCAGGCTTTTGAGGAAAATCGGCATTGAAGTCCTGGGGACATTATGTTAATGGCATTACTCAATTTCTGGAAGCAATGCTGATTAAATATTCATTGACTTTGATTATACTGAAATTAGGACTAAAGCGTGAACTCAAATTGAGTGGAATAATGGCAGTGTAAATAATGCATACTTTCTAAATTGAAAACACCAGCTTGTGCTCTGCTCCCCCTCTCCCCGCCCCCTCGGTTTGTCATTGTGCCATTTGTTTAGGAGACGATTATACTGATGTGTGCATATCCAGCTATCATTTTTACCAGCTGGGAAAAAAATGTGAAATTAAAGGTTTTTGACATTGTTTGCTTTTCCCAAGTCTTGGAAAACAGAAGTAAATACAGTGCAACAAAGACTAAGCTTGTCTCATGAGAAGGGGTTAGAAGCTGCTGCTCAGCCTTAGTCCTCTGCACCTTTCCAAGAGGATGAGAAATGCTGATGGCAATTGGGTCCTTGGGGAAAGAGACTGGGAAGAAATCACTGTGGGAGATTGCAGGCCACGAGGAGGATAGGGTTGGTCTTGCTGTAAAGGTGACAGCTGGGCACATCTGTCCTGTCCTAGGTGTGCGTGGAGGCTGAATCCCGGCTGTTCATGGAGATCAGGCTCTGAGGGCACTCGGGGCAGGGCTCACAGAGACAGTGAGAAGTCTCTTCCCTGCAGATCCCACCTAACTCCAGCCCGTTTCTCTGGCTGAAGCTGGGTCTGGCAGGGCCCACCCGCAGTTCCTGCTGCCCTGTGTGCATTGCATGGGAGGACACAGCACTGCCCTGAGTCAGGGGGGCAGGGTCGCCCTCAGGAACTCCCTTCCCTCCTGTCCTCTCTCTGCAGAGGGGTAAGAACAGAGGCCAGGCCTGATCCTTCACTTCCACTGGCCCCGATGGATCCTCCACTCCTTCCCTGAACCCTGCTGGTTTCAGAGGGACCCGTCTGACTCCATGTCTGCAATGCTCCCCTGTGCCATACTTCCCACTTCTAGACTTTTTCTTTTATTTCTGTTACTAAAAATGCATCTTTTTAGCTTTTAGTGAGGTGACATTCCAATAGCATCTTTTTAAAAACTCTTTTTAAAATCAGAAGTGTATTATTTTTAATACAATACATAATGCAGAAATTGCAGGGAGGCTCTTTTGGCAGGGTTGCCAATCAGTGAGCAGGGGGAACTGGGAACTGCGTGGGTTCCGTGGGCTCAGGACTACACACTCTAGAAACCAAACCGGTAGTTTTTCAAAGTTCACATGCTGATTGCAAAGAAAAAGCCCATTAAAGAGCAAATCGTTTAAGGCACAGCCTTCCTTCAAGCCCCAGGGAGCTTGCTTTCTGTGGCAGCGTGATGGAAGGGTTTCTCAGTCACACTCAGCTTTTCCCGGCACAGCAGGGCTCACTGCTACCTGAGATTTACTCTATTGTGAAGTCCTCACCAGAAAATAACGGGGGCAGGAGTTCTGTCTAGATCTGCCTTTTCTCCTTGCAGGCGGAGCAGTGCTTGCTCCCACCCCATCCTGCTCCAGGATGCCGAGGGAGCAGGACTGACTGGCACAAGGAAGATGCTGCTGCAGTGCTCCTGATGCTGCAGCACGACTGCAAACACCACGGGCACTTGGACCGTTCAAGAATGTTTCTGCTTCTCCATCCATGAGTACTTCTGCTTTCCTGTTTTCCTTAGTGTGCGTCACCTTCCTCAGCACCCAAGGTTGTAAAAGTGCCAAGACTCTTACTTGCAGTCGCCAGATATATGAATCTGCTCCATGCTTGCTCCTTTCCCTCAGTGGCTCATTTCCCTCTAGGTCTTAGAGAAGATGAGATTCATCCTTGGTCCATGTTTCTGCAGCCTTTGGTGTGGATCAAGGCTCTTTCTGTGGCTGTGGAATCACTCCACATCTAAACCATGACCTTTACGAGTTGTGTGACACATGCCTGTTCCTGTTCCCAAACCTCTTCCTCTTCTGGAGAGGTGTTTGTGCAGACATGGGCTATGACCCTATGCAGTTCTCCTCTGGGAGCTGAGATGGTGGCACATCTGTATTCCAGGGGTAGGGATTAGGAGGGGTGTCTTGTATCTCTCTGTCCTCCAGGCACTTGGAGTGTGTCACACAGGGACAGGCTGCTGGATCGGCCTGGATAAATTCAGCTGCCTGGTGCTCGTGGTGGAGGAGGAATGCCCTCCATCTATTATGCTAAATTTATTCCTGGGGTGAATTTACTTAATCCATCTGTGATGCTGTGAGAAGGAACCGGGTGCCCTGCTAAGACTCATGGGCTCCTGCTTTTGTTCCCCCCCTAACCTGTGAGGTGGTGGTGAGATTTGAGAATAACTCTAATCAGATTTTTTCTTTTCCAGACCCTTTTTTCAAGCACTCTTTTTTTTTTTTTTTCCTCTCCTCTGACCTCTCACTCACATTTTCATAGCTGCAGATGAGGTAGGAGTGATAGTTCTGCATTTGGCTTGGATTTTTTTTAATGACCAGAAATTCCCAGTCAGAGGAGGAGGCTGTGGGGCATTTTGCACTAGAGATTCTTCTGTTCTGTGAAATATCTTTTATTAAAACTGTTATTCACAAATCAAAGCAAAGTCACCACCTGATTAAAACTTGATAAGATTAATTTCTTTCCAGGCCTAATGAATTTAATGACATAAGCATAAAGATTTGTCTTTTTTCTCCTTAGGAATTTCCTCTTAATTTTACCACCGCACCACAGCACCATTTCAAATAAATATCTGGATTTGCAGAAAATTAGCACTGTGCTTTTTGGTGTGCAAAACGATAAACAAATGTGGAGGAATTTGCACAGGTGTTAAACAGAGTTTAACAGTGTTTCAAGCTGAATGGTTGTACAGTGGCCATGGTTTTCAGATTTCTATAAAGGGCAGAATTTTATCTGTAGCCTTGAGAGTGTCTTAGGCTAATTTGAATTTTTTTTAATGAAATATTGAAAATGAGATCATCCCACCTGAATAGCTGGCCAGGCTCAATGTTGCCATTTAGCAGTAATTATCTGACTTGTCTGTTAAAGTGTATTGGGGCAAATCTCCAAGAATTACTTGATCTTAGGAAAATATGATTAATTTTAGATAGATGTTGGGGGGTTTTTTACTAAAAAGAGGGGAATTGTGTGCTTTCATCAGAGTACAGTCTACTTGAAGAACTCATGGCTGTGCTTTGAAGTGAGTTGGGTAGATGACAGATGTCTCTCTTTGAATTCTTGGTTATTCCTAAGTTTTCTCCTGATTTCAGTTAGCACCTTGGGGATGTGTTATGTAGAGAGCAGGTGACCAGTCACTGCAAAACAACCTGAATTTTATGATCTTTCCTAGTAACGTGTATTCCTGTGTGGCATTTGGTTAGGCTTACAGTTAAACACAACTTTCCTGGGTGCATGTGTTGACATTAGTGTTTTCTCTCCCTACTCTACCTTGCTACCAAACTGGGAAGTCATAACATTACCTGGAGTGTCCTGGATCAAGTCTGTGCTCTGAGCCAATGTGCCAGTAGCCTAAAAGTAAATTTCGGGGATATCAAAAGACTTGGATGATTGTTTCCAAAAAGTTTAGAGTCTGTTTCTTCCCTTTTCTTTTTAGAAAATCTCTTTGCAGCCTGGCACACACGTACTTAATAATCTATGCTTGTCTCTATGTAAATAATTAATCAGAAAAGGAAAATAATATAAATCCTAGCTATCATATTGCTATTAAAATTGCAGAAGCATTAGTGCATCCAATAAGTATTGTTTCTGTAATTAGATAACCTTTCTGGGCTGTATCAGCACTTAGAATAGGGAACATATGACCATCTGCTTGGAGGCACCCATGGTAGGAAGGAGGAAGCTTTGTTTTATTTGGAGATATGGATTTCCTTGGAGAAGGATGAAATTAGCCTAGCATAGGAGAGGAGAGAATTTATGTCTCTCTTATCCAGCCCTTGGCTCAGGCAAAGCCATTTCCCTGTGAGCTGCCTGAGCATGGTGGTTGAGGTCTGCCTTAGCTGATCCAAGGTCAGGATCACCGGGATCCACGTCAGGCCCAGCTGCACATCTCCCTGTGGCACTCCAGGTGCAACATCCCGGCCTGCCCTGCTGCTGTGTCCTCCAGGCTTGTTCTTCATCTGGAACAGTCATTTACACAGACTGAGGAGCTGAGACAGAGGGGGTGAACAGTTGAGCTCAACAACTGGGGACCTGCCAAATCTTTTCCCTGGATTTCTGGGGGCTTTTGCCTTGATTGCAGAGCTTTCAGTCAGTGAGGAAATGGGTAGGAGAGGGAGGACATTGCAAACACTGGGCTCTTGCCAATGACTTAAACCCAAGTTCTGTTGGGCAAAAAATGGGCAAATATTCACTGTGCCCCCAGCTGTGTCACCTGCATCCCTCCTGTCAGACTGAAGACGCCTATTAGCAGCATCTTAACACTGGAAGGACACAAATTCATAACCATGCATTGCTTTTTTGCATAAATGATACATTCTTTTTTTGCTGGAATGCTGATAGAATCCCATCAGGACACTGCTGAATTTCTGTAAGAGTGGCATTCTCAGTAATACCAAATAATCAGGTTTTCGCTTGCAGTTTGAAGTCTTACTACTCATGGCAGACAACCAAGCTTTTGTATCTGGGTACAACTATAAAATAGTTATGCAGATAATTCATCCTTTTGAAGGGAATGTGTGAGAGTTTTTTACAGTGTGTTTGCTAGGCAACTGGGGCTCTCCCTGCAGGACATACATGGGCTGTACCTGGCTTTCTCCTCTAGAGAGACTGTCATACTCTGGATTACATATGGGAAGAAATCTGGCTCTGTCACCACTCTCATTACTGCATATTTTTTTCCATATGGCAAAGCTAACATATGGTTAGTGGAAATTAGGGGATTTCTATTGCCCGAGTCCAGAACTGGATTAGAACGGATGGTGCTGTCCAGGACAGAGACATATGGACAGATGCTTTAGGAGCATCTTATTCAGCACTCATCAGATTTATGCAGTGCAAGAGTAAAATTCTACTAACTCACAGTCTCAAACGCGCAAAGCTTCTCCACAGATGAATTTAAACTGGATTTTTCCAAGGAGCCTGAAGAGATTAGGTATCAATCCCATTACATTTTAATGGGTACTGGACGCTTTTCATTATTAGGTTCTTTTGAAAATCTATCACTTAAAGATCAATCAGTGGAATAATTGAAATTGGACCATATCTTAGTTAACAATTAGCCGAGGTTTGGCGCTTTTTTTTCAAGTATCTAAATCACTCTTAAATGATTTGAAAAAGCCCTCTCTGTGTGCTGGCACGGCGGGCGAGTTTCACAGCCTCTGTTCTCATTACATATTACTGCTAGAGACAATTAAAATCCCAAATAAATTAAACCCCAGCAGGACAATGATTGCAAAATTCTGCAATGCCTTGATGGACACTCCTAAACCAGCCAAACACCCCAGTGCTGATGGAGAGGATGGTCCATATCTCCTCTCTCCCTTCACTGCTGTGTGAAAGTCTGGGACCTGGAGTTCTGTAGGGCTGCTGGACAGAGTCTGGTGTCCATGCCCAGCTCTTTGCAAGGTTTCATCCACGTGCAGATGCATTTTTGCTGTTACAAATGAAGACTGAAAAAATATTTCCTCTCTTATAGGCAAAAAAAAAAAAAAAAAAGCAAAGGGGAAAAAAATCTGCCTACAGTAATGCTTCCAGAATGGCTTTATTTCACTTTGAAGCATCTGATGGATGAAGCTGGTCAGTCACCAAGAAGCTAGTTAACATTGTTATACAGGATGAGGACTCCAAATCAAAAATAAATTATCCTGCAGCTGCTTCTGAGTTTTCCAGCATGTCCTATCACAAGGATGCTCCTTGTACAAATGTTTCTATGGGCAACATGTGCTGTTCTGATAGCACTCATTAGCTCTCTGCATTGCAAGCTTAGTGCTTCTGCCAGTCAGGTTAATGCTGAGTTATGGAGAACCTCTTTTCCTGCAGGGACACTCCACTGGGCAGCCTGGCCCAGGGGGGTGCATATTTTCCACTTGTAAAACCCTCCATCTCTGCCACATTAGGTGCAGTTACATGTGCATTGTAATGGAATATGTGCCGGGTATGAACTATTGAAATGATTTAATCATTTGTTCACATTGGCTGATGAACTAACTTTCAGCATAGAAATCCATATATCTGTGGGATTTTATTTGCTGTTAGTAAATGTTTCCTCTATACTGATGTTTCAAATGAAATTAATACTAATATTGGTTGGAGGTGATAATGATTTAATTGCTCCTTGATTGAATTGTTACAAGAGGAAATGAACAATGATGTGTAATGTGTTGAAGTTAAAATAGAGTAATATGAGTTAATTTTACATTGCTATCAATTTTTTAATTGTAATGTGCCTTTCCAAATTGCTGTTTTCAATGACTCTTGATTCCAAACCTGAAAAACTTCATTTGTTTATCTCTTGATGTTTTGTCTATTGATTTTTGTCTTCTGAGGTTGTGGTTCTACACTTTTCCTTATTTTCTCCACTACCAATCCAAAAGTTTTTTAGCAGATTATAAGAAACTAATTATAAAATACACATTTAAAAATATTCTTAAAACTTATATTTGATATATCACAGTGTAAAGGAGGCTGAAAGCAATAAATGTGCAGGAAATGAGGTGCTGGTTTGCCACACGTGTGAGTCAGCAGCATTGTCAAGTTTCATTTTGCTCTGCCAATTTACCCAACCACTTAAATTTGTGGCTGAAGGCTGTGTCTGTTAAGAGAGGTAGAAAAAAGGCAGAGTGGTTGATGACTGTGTGTGGGATGTATTTGTAGCTGGAGGATCATGTCATCCATGTGGAGTTTCTGTGAAGTTGTAGAGTTTGTTAAGAGCAAAACTTGACCTTTTGCTGTTGAGGAGCTGTGAAGGGGGGACCTCACCTGGAACCAGAGACATCTCTGGATCCCTGATGCCAGCGAGGAGCTCTGAGCCCAGGGCTTTGATACTGGCCCTGGGGCTTGTGCAGAGCCTTCTGGTGGCAGAGCACCCCCAGTTCAGTGCTGGTGTGTTTGTGCAGCTCCTCGTTTAAGCAGAGACAGCAGCGCACCACCCAGGGCTCCAGCACTGCCCAGAGCTGCTGCCACAGTGCTGCTGTGTGAACGGGAGCTGGGGTCTTGCTGATGAGCAAATCTGCATTTTCCTAACTCAAATTCCCTGATAAGTCTATTAGCCTTGAACCTCTCTCTCCCTCACCCCTCCCCTTTCCTGCTGCACATTGCAGGCAGTCCTTCATCATGGCACTGAGAATTATTTTCTTGTTTTAAATCTCAGTTTGAAAATGTCAAAGTTCAGATTTTGGAGAGAGAAGTCTGGGTGCTAAAAGCAAGAATGTTCTTTTTAATTAGAGTTATGCCCTGGAGCAGTGAGAAGCCATTATGTTTTTATTCTTCCTCTGTACTTGTTCCAAACCCTTTTACATGATCTAACTAAAAGGTAAGTGCAAATGAGTAAGCAGCTAAAGGAGTAAAGCAGATTTATACAAAAAAACCAAAGCCAAAAACAGGGAGAACTGCAAGTCTTGCTCATTTGTATTTATGAAATAAATGACATTTTAGACTATACTGCTGTTTCTGGAGACACGATATTTGAAAAGACCATTTTTCTCTACCAGAATCTTGTTCTTTGGGTGTGTGTGTGTGTGGAGTTAAGCACTGTTTGTGTGACATACTTTTAAGCATTTTCATTTACTTGATGTGAGAAGTGACATGATGCTTCAGCTAGGGAGGCTGAAGAAGATGCAGCTCTCCTTTTCCAAGGCCTGGTACAGCCATGAGTTGGATGCTCCTGAGGTGTCCAGGGCTTCTCGCTCCCTCTTGCAGCGCGACCAGAGAGAATTCATTTACTCCTTGTCTTGGTTTACTGCTGAGTGGGCTTTAAACCTTAATGATCATAATGAATTTTGGGAATGAAGACATTATATTACACTGTAAGTTACTGGAATACAAAAAAAAATGAGGCCTTTGAGAGGGCGAGGGATGAGTATTAAAAAAAAAAAGAAACAAACCCATCTAAAACTCCAACTCAGGGGTTTTTTTAATTCTTGCAGAATCTCAGATTTTTTTTTTGTTGGTTGGGTTGGGGGTTTATTTTGGTCTATTTTTTCTTTGTTTGGTTTTTTTTTGTTTTTTTTTTGTTTTGTTTTGTTTGGTTTGGGGTTTTTTTGTTTTTGTTTGGTTGTTTTTTTTTTTTTTTAGTTTTAGTGAGTGCTCTGCCACCCACACCAGTGAGAGGGCCCTTCTGGTGAATGGATGACAAGTGTATTTGTGTTTATGGGTTTCTGCCATGGGTCTGTATCCCTTTTGGCATGTGCCTGACCTGGAAGTGCCAGGACTATCCTGTGGTTGATGCTCCTCAGCTGCAGCAATCACCACCCATCACTTGTGTGAGCCCGGGTACCGAAGCCCAGTTCGTGCCACACAGCCCTGTGCTTCCTTCCCAAATTGCCTGTGCACCGAGGTCCCAGCTTGGAAAAGCACCAGTGTGGAAAACTAACAGAGCTTTCCCCCCCAGCCATCAAATCCAGCTCTTCACACAGGTTCTGTGGAAGCTGTGTGCTTGCAGAGGTGCCCCTATGCACGAACAAGACAGATCCCCCTAACACACGCACTTGCAGATACATTCCTGCATAAATTATACTCATGTATTACATGAAAGACACATCAGCCAATGTGTGAGACCCTGACAGGCAGGAAACTTTGAGATAAGAGAGGAAAAAAAAAAAAATTTCACCTTTTCTGTCTTATGTTTTTCCTGATAAATTTTCTTGCTGTGAGTGTTATAAAGGAGGATGTTATTTGATACAAGATACAAAAATAGGAAGGTGTTATCATGGAGAGGAAGGCACTTTTGTATACCCACTTCTGCCTTTGCCACAAGGTTGTTCTCTGTCTGGGAGAGTGTGGAGGGGGGAAAACCCTTATTTTCAGAGGTGTCTGGGGCTTTATTTTGTTTTAAAACACATACCTTAAACATGGAGTGGTGCAAGGCTCTACGTTGAGCTGCCTTGTGGGCCTGCAGCCCTCAGGCTGGGAGTGGTGCCCACTGTTAAATTATTCTGCAAATCCTGAAATAGAGGAGGAGGTGAAAGCTGCAGCTGTGTGTTTGTCTCTTAGTGCACTGGGTGGTGAGAACACAAGTCCAGGGACCGCTATCCTTGAACACGGGTCAAGTGCATGGCAGAGTGAGAGGACCCAAGAGCCAAGCGCTGCCCGTGCAGGCACTGGGACACCTGAGGGCTGCAGGGCTGTGTGGCTGGCCCTGGCACCTGCAGACCCAACTGGGACAGGTGCCTCTGGACAGCACTGTCGTGATGCAAAAATGGGGAATTCTTGCTGGAATCCCTATTTGGCAGAGCCAAGCTGAATGGAGGCTGCCAGCATATTCTAACCGTAAAGCAAAACACCGGTTTTGGGAATGCCCATGATGTTAAGCGGACCTGCAGGCAGTCCCTGGTGAACAGAGGCTGCCTTTACACTGACCTTTAGGCTCCCTCTGCGCCTGTGGGAGGGTGTTGGTGGTGCTGGAGAGGATGGACACAACCCTGGAAGTACCTCTGTTCCAGCTTGGACAGCAAACAGCTGAGATGAGGCTTCTGGGTTATGGTGGCTGCTTTTCCAGCATCCACTGAACTAAATCATCTCATTAGAGGGATGCCTGGAAAAGAAGCATCATGGCTGTGGTTATGCTTTGGACCTGAGATTTGAATAACAGATGTGTTTTGTATCCAGAACCCTGGATGTGTCTGAGAGCAGACTTTTTTTTATGGGTGAGAACTCAGGGGGATGAAGGGGACCAGGAGGAGAGTGATTTAATGGAGCACTGATAAAGTCTGACTAAAGAAAACAGACTTCTGTTTAGTTTTGTTTTTCTCTTGCTTTTGCTGGTTCATTAAAAAGTGTTTTATTTACTTTAAAGGTTTTATATTTATTCCCACCACAAGAGATGGAGTGAGGGAGGGCAGAGAAATCAAAAAGAAACATTTTGATAGCAGTTGCTGTCTAGATGCCAGCTTTCTTCAGGGAAAATCTTAACTGGCATGCTAGCTTGTTGAGTATTGAATAATAAATAATGAGGTGCAAGGTGGACAGATGGGTGATGGATGAGTTGTGCAAGGCTTAAAGAGAGGAGAATTTCCTTTTCCTTTACTGATTTTTTTAAAGCCTGATTCAAACAAAACAGAAATAGATTATCAGCTGAAAAAAAAAATCACGTTCTCCCATTTTAATGGAGTTTCATTTCAAATATGTTGAAGAAAACAAAGTTTACTTTATTTAATGTATTTGTGTCTCCATGTGCAGCAATGCCAGGGATCCTTGACCTGCTCTAGTGAGCCAGGTTTATGCTATTATCCCAGGTGTTAAAACATGAAGAAGGGGTTGTTCACTCAAGGTGCTCTGCCTTAGTGACTCTATCTTCTTTTTTTTTTATTCTCCTCAGTAATGAACCATTTGAATCTGGAAATAAGTTTTGGGCTGTGTATGGCAGTGCAATAATAAGTGGGAATGTGCACCTGTTTATTTTGACAGGGACCATTTCTTGTGAAGGTGTTTATTGTAGGTTCCTGTTTCCCAGTGTGCTGGCAGATGCCTCTGTTCTGTGTGATGCAGTGTAGACATCAGGATTTTATGGCCTGGATATTTGCATACCCCATCTTGGAAGTGATTGAAGATTTACTCCTGGCAACTCAGCCTGCGAAGGGCTGTGGGGTATTTTCTGTGATGCAGAAAACTAAGACGTGTTGTACCTGTGTTGGGCTGGGTGCGTGTCCCTGCATCCCACTGCCAGCTGTTTCCCAGCTGTTCCCTGCCAGGACGTGGGGCAGCTGTGGAATGTCAGGAGCAGCTGAGCCGAGAGAGGGATGCAGCAGGATGAAGCTCCTCTGCCTCTATTGTTCTGCTGGGAGATGTTCAAACAGTCTCCTGGCTCTTTCCCACTGGGCAGCAGTGCTGGAGTGTTTGCTGTTTCCCTGGAGGATTACAGGACTCAAAGATAAGTTAAATGAATGAAATTTGATGGCCTAAATAGGACCTCAGGGTGCATGTTCAAATTCTCCCCAATGCTGCTGCCCACGTGTCCTCCCCACTGTCTCCCAAGGCAAGTCCCTGTCCTTCCCCTGGCAGCAACGGCAGTTCCCAGCAGGAGATGAAGCTGCTGCCTCCTTGAAAAGTCTCCCTGGAGACCCAGCCCTGGTCCTTGGGCCGAGCTCAGTCCCAGGCTGGGCTGCTTCACTCTGTGCTCTCTCCCCACATCTTTGTGAGCTGGTCCGGCTGCACTGGCACCGACAGCACGAGGAGCCACCCAGGGGATGACGAGAAGAACTCTGCTATTGGGATCTTTGTGTAGCCCACCCCCACTGAGCCTGAAGGCACTGAGTTGTGATGGGGGTCCTTGAGCAAACTCTTATTGGGGTGTGCTGATGTGGTGGTGAGAGCCCCCGGCTCGTCCTCTCCCCTTGCTGGTGACCCCTGCCAGTTCCAGCCCTGGAGTTATCAGGGTGTCGGAACAGCCGGACCTTGGGTGACCTTTCTGAAATGCTGTGTCTCCTGCAAACTGCATAAGAGAACTTCTAATCTTTCAATTAAAAAGCCAACTACAGAAGAGGCTGTCTCAGCTGCTCTGCCTTGATAAGAAGGGAAAGCTTTACAACTTGCTGTCAAGTCATTACTCCTTCGTGCACACACAGGTCTGCTCTGCCAAAAGCAGGCAGAAAATGCAGAAAGGAAACCTCCCATCAGTTCCATCTCTTTATTGAAAACTATCTTGTCTGACAGTGGGTCTTTTGAAGATAGATGTTTTCCACCTGTAGAGCTCACCTAGGACTGTCAGCATCCCATCCCTTTTGCCTGAGGACTCTCCTGCATTGAGCCTTGCAGTCAGAGATTCCCTCTCTGCTTCTGCCTATTGAAATATGAAAAATAAAATAAAAACCAGACCTTAAGAGCACAGGTCTGGCTGTTAATCACAAACATATTGGTGCTTAGGCATCAACAGCTTAATCATCCACCATTTATCCACTGCTGGGAGAACACAATGTTTAAGTTGATGGCAACAGAAGAATTCCTACAAGTGTTTCTCCACTTGTGAATATTTAGGATGAAGGGAAGTAACTGCCTTAGGCTACACTAAAAAACTTGCCTTGGACTCATGTGTTACAGATCAGGAATTTCTATTATTTGAACAATGCCTCTAATCAGCTGAAATAGTAAGTGCTGTGTCAGAGGATTATTCTAGGAAATGAGTATTACGTTTGATTATAACATTGATTTCGCACTTATTAAATCCTAGCCAAAGAAGGTGTTAAAGAATATTATTTCTACTCAAAAGTGTTTTGTTACAGGCAGCATTTGTGCTTGCTAAGCCTTCTCTTAAGCTGGTGGTTATCCATTAAGAACTGTGTTCAGTGCCTCAAGTTGAGGACACTGGTATGTTTTGCTGAAAAAGGGAAGCCCAGACATTTAAAACAGCTTTTCTTTGCTTCCTGGAAGTGCCTGTGTAGAGGTTCATAGAATCATTTAGGTTAGGTTTAATCATTTAAGATCAAGTCCAACTGCTAGCTCAGCACTGCCAAGTCTACCTCTAAACCATGACCCTAAGCACCCCACCTACATGTTTTTTCAATCTCTCCAGTGATGGTGGATCCTTTCCTGGGTAGCATGTTCCAATGCTTGGCAGCCCATTCGGTGAATAAATTTTTCCTGTTATCCAATATAAACCTTCCCTAGCACAACTTGAGGCTATTTCCTCTTGTCCTATTACTTGTCACTTGATTGACTGATCCCAATCTGGCTACAACCTCCTTTCAGGGAGTTGTAGAGAGCAATGAAGTCTTCTCTGAGCCTCCTCTTCTCCAGACTAAACACCCCCAGCACCCTCAGCTGCTCCTCTTAGGACTTGTGCTCCAGACTTCACCAGCCTTGTTGCTCTCTCTGTGCACATCTGCCTGTTATGGGGACGATGCTCCAAGTGCCTGCCTGCCTAGTGGCACGGGGCACATTTATTTCAGAGGTCTGGAGCTTTGGAAAACTTCTACCTGTAGTTATTTACTGGGAGAATTTGGTCTCTTGACGTGTTTGAGCCTGGGGGACTGAACCAGGCTCAGGGGATGGGAGATAAAGAGTGTTCCCAGAGGAAGAGGGAAAGGAAATTAGTAATCCTAGGTCAAATAGGCATCTAGACACTCTTTCTTGATATTGATTGTAGAAATGTAGGAGGTTGTTCATTTAACAGTCAGAAGACTCCTTTTCAATACCTCTATGAATGTCACTTGGTAGCTCCTGATTTCCTGTAACACCAAACCTGTGAAATCCTGGACACTAAGAGGTTAACTGGCTTCTTCCTATCCACCAGCTAAAGGTTCTGTGCTGCAAGAAAGGGACACCAGAGGCCTGGAATGTGGTGGTCTCCCTCTGAGTCAGCTAATCAATAAGCATTAATCTATTATGCCAATTAAATGCTTAGAGAAGGTGAAGCAGTATGCAAGTGCCAGGTGTTGTGGGATGCCTGGGGTCACGGCAATGCCAGAGGTGCTGTCTGATGGATGGGAGATTAAACAGAAGTCTCCACTACAACTGCTCATTAATGATTCTGTGGCATTTTTCATGACAGAAATCTTCCCTGGGAATTAAAGGTGAACTGATCAAAATCTGAATTTTTTTTTTTTTACTTTTAGCTTCTGGTCAGTTAAAATTGGATGCAATGCTGAAACCCAGTAAGAGCTATGAAAAACACTAACCTGAAGGTAACAGATGGTAAAAGAATAATGATGGATCCAGTCAACAATAATTTCCTGTCCTGTAATTTTTTCTGGCTGGGGCACTGCAGCGTGTGCTGAAAGGCTGAGCTAATTTCCGGACTGTACCACGGTGGCTCTGTATGATGAGATCAGACCACATAGGCCCATGCTCCTCATTTGGGATGCCTGGCTTGACTCCTCTGGGATGGTTTTGAGCTGCTTGCTCTTCCAGCACTTGCACTGACTGTGCTTGGGGCTGGAGCTGGTCCTCAGGCTTCGCAGGGAGCTTGAAGCTCCATGTGCCAGCAGCCAGCTGACAGTGCTGAGCAGCACCCAAGTGCTCTGGAGGCCGGATCCTGTGTGGTTTGGCCAGCAGAGAAGGGAAGGGAGCCAAATCCCCCTCTAGGTCTAGCCTAGTCCTTAGCCAGAGAGGGAGACTTCCAACCAAACCAGCGCCTAGCCCCTGGAAGTGAAGTCATCCAGAGGTAATGCTTTTTGTAGGCTGGAGGAGGAATCAAACCCCACCTCCTTTAGAGCAGAATATGGCCCAGTTCATTAACATTTATTAGGTAATGATGAGCTGTACTACTAAAATGCCTGTAAATAAGCAAACCATCTACAGATGGCCACTTAATAGGCTCTGCTTCCAGGTTGTAGCACCTGACCCCACGCACAGATGTTGCTTTCCTCGAGCAGCTGTGCCCTGCAGTCCTGCTTTCTGCCAAGGAAACCTTCCCTACCTGCTCCAGCTCCATTTCAGGTTCTCGAAACCTATGTGCTCCCGCCCCCCCCACCCTCAGCCCTGCTCCCAAGGTATTATAATTTCCACAGTTTGTTGTTTGGGAAGGCAGGCTGTGGTGCCTGTCATCCTTTGTGTGCGCTTTGTCTTTGTGCCAGCTCGCATCCCGAGGAACTGCAAAGTGGCACCCGCGCTCCCTGTCTCACAGCAGGCATGTTTTGCATTTACTGACACATGGGGAGTGACTGACTAATACTAACATGAAAACAATTCTGACAGAACAAGGGCTTGATGCAGGGGAGAAAAAAAAAAAAATCCAGGAAAACAGAGCGTGTTCGGCATATGCTATTGCTTTCACCAGTTCAATAAATATTTATTGTATTTCTTATAATTGAGTTTCTCCACTGTAAACCTAAATGGAAGGGAGTGTAAGAAGTTTAGGCAGATGGCCTCTAAACAAAAAAAAAAGGAAAAAAAAAAAGAAAAAAGATCCCCTACCCAAGCACACCAGCAGAGGTTTCTTACAATATAAATGAGAAAATATTCCAAAAGAAATTTCTCCCAGGAGTGCAGATAAGGGGAGGGAGGAAAACAACAACAGAAAAAACAGAGGAAATCAGCTCCCCAGCCTTCTCTCTGTCTTAATTTGGGACTTGGGGTGTGTGTATATGGGAGAGTTTTCATCCAGCAAGTCTTGATATCAGATGAATCCTTTCATCATCAGAGCTTTTAAACACTTATAAAAAAAAATAAATCTGTGGTTAGGAAGAGGCTGTAACCAGGGTCATAGTAACAGACGTTCTGAATCCATTAAAGATGAGATGGTAGAAAAACCACCTGATCTGGTGGGAATAAATCTGAAAATCCATAGTCTCCTGTTGGCTCGTTGTTCTGCTGGATAGTTTTTCCCTGGTCAGCTCTCCTTTATTTCTGCAGCTGACTGCTGGACATGACTGTTTTTTTGGTTTTTTTTTTTTTTTGGTCTACCCACTCTGCTTGCCTTGGTTGAGCTGTTAAAGCCTTGGATTTAACGAGAATCTTCAGGCTGTTTGGAATTTGTCTTTTTTAATGCTACTTTTTGGCAGAAGCATCCATGGTCTGTGACATTTCCCTTTAATTTAGAGCCACTTTGGAGCATCTGTAAATGGTCATGAGATAGGAATTTTAATTGTTTTAATTATATTTCTATCTTCCCCAGCCCCCTCTCTCCAATGGACTTTTTTACATTGCAACAGGGAGAATTTTCTTCCCCCCAATACATTTTTCAGATGCTGACATCTGGAGACATTCATCAAAGAATAACTTCTACACCAAAAATCCATTAATGAAGCTGGAACTATTTGCATAGTAGAAATTATACTTAATAACCTTTAAGGGGAAAACTCTCCCGTGATTGATGTAGAATACAATTACAGTTAATGGTCAGGGTGCAGGGGTGTTCAAGCCTGTTGTTTTTCATATCTGCTCTCCATCTGTGGCACGCCGGGGCCAGTGCCCCTTTGCAGGGCAGGGCAACTGCAGGAGGGGGCTGTTCCCAGTAACCCCACTGAAGGGCATCCTCTGGGGTGCACATTCCACCTCAAAGCTGTCCTGATGAGGGGGGAAAGGCACTGAGTGTGCAGCAGAGAGCTGGGATGGTTTGTAGCAGCTGCGCTGTTCACCAAGGCCTGTGGGAATACTGTAGCATTTCTTAAGGATCTGTAGGAAAAAAAAAGCCGTCAGAAGGGACTGCTGTGCTAGGAAAGGAAAAAAATGTATAAGGTTTGCTTCAGATGTGAGGGTCTAACATGCAGCTGCTTTTGCTTCCCTTTATGCATAGGACACGGGGAGACTCCAGGAGGAAAATACTGCCTGTAGTGGCCGTGGATATGAGAGGCTTCTTGGAAAGTTCAGGTATTTCATGTGATCTGCAAGGATGGGTTGATAGAGGGGGCAGGCAAACTGCCCAGGAGGACCCTGGGGACAGGAATGTGTGAGGGTGACCCGGATGCTGATGGTGTGCCCAGAGCAAGTCAGGGCCAGCTCCCCTAAAAGAGATTTTACACCAGCATGGAGGAGGTAGCTGGGAATTGGACCTGTGTGGCTTTGTCCTGCCCCTGTGACTCAGGAAGGAGCTTGGCTTGCTCTCCTGTAGCCGAGCTGCTGTCCTATCCCCCTGCGAGCCCACTGGAGAGGGCCAGCTCACCCAGCTCAGCTGCCAGCTGGGGAAGGGCAGCATCCAGCACGCAGCCAAGCGACAAGGGCATACCTTGGCAAGTCTCCAATGGCACTTGTGTGCCTGTGTATCAGCTGAGCAGGTTGCACTCTGGATTCGTAGCAGATTTTGATTCTTCGTGATAAAGTAGGTGATATTTCTGCAGTTTGGAGCTTATTACATCCAGAGCATCGTGTTAGTGCTGGGGCTGTGGTGCCCATATCCAAGAAGGGTTAGTGCTGAGATATTTGAGTCCTTTAAAGCACTATCTCAGGACATCTAATTATGCTGCTACGGAGCTTCCCCTTTCCAATCTCTGCTCTTTCTGCCCTTGACTACTGCCCACTGTGTTTTCATTTTCCAGCACTTGGGTCCTGGCCTTTGGCCAAACAAACAAAACATTTTATTCTAATTCAACATAAAGGAAAAGGTGTAGTCTTATCTCCTGTGTTTGAGCTGAAGGTAAAGGGCTGAGCTCTGGGGAAGCAGATGGATATTTCAGAGTCTATGTACTAGGAGCAAAACAGAGTGTGGAGAAAAACAAACCTATATAGAGGAATCTGAACTATTTAGGGGACCTCTCCTTTGGTGCAGCTGGCCCCTCAATCATCTCTATTTCTGCCTGAGAAATATCAGTCCTAAATTCTGCTTTCTTTAAATATGCAGAATGGCAAGCAAGCCTTGAGGAGGGTGGGTGTGCTTTGTGAGCAGGCCTGAAGAAAAAATTCCTGTCTCTCACATCGGGCCCAGAAGGGAGCAGAAGACATCTGTGTTCCACTGCCTGCCTGTGCTGGACCCCGGGCTGCTTGGTCCCAGGCACAGCCCTGCCAAGGGAGCTGTGGGGGCCAGAGCTGCTCTCCCCACAGTTGCAGCAAATGTGCTGTGTAGGGGGATGCTAAAGTTCTGTCTTCCTCTAAGGATTTCCGGATTACAGAGTTTGTTTTTCTGTTTTTAAAGGGATCAAAGTTTCTAAGCTGATTTTTCATTCAGATGTCTAACTGATAGCAGTGACAGCAGAGGAAATCAAAGGAGGGAATTATTGTCTGTGCATCTCAGTTAGTCATTCTCGTGGCTGCCTTTATCTGCCAGAACATTTCTGTTCCTTAAAGCCACACTTAACATAAACATAAAACCTTTTTGGCAGGTGGGCTCTGTGCTGGTGCTTGGATTTTTGGATTTCTCTGTGACAGATGGAGTCTTTGTCCCTTTCAGATCTGGGGCTTTGCGCTTACATTCTGTTTTCAACTGCTTTTTTATTTATTACTCACCAAAGGGAAACAGCATAAAGGAAGCAGGAAGAAAAAAGAATATTTAGTATTTTTTAAAGGGAAAAAAATTACATTAAGACCTTCCATCAATACTTCATGAGCTTGGGGTAGTATTAGTATGCTTTTGCAAGCTGATTTTCTTGAACCAAAGCATGATTGTCTATCACAGGTAGCCTTCAGTTTAGAGTTGCAGGATTATATGTACTGAAGAATTTGCCCCAAGAAATTACTGCCAGTGATAGAGGACAATGGCTTTGCATCCTTGTAGATGGTGAGCACCATATTTAAAATTTTAGCAGTGCCAGTCCTTATCTCTCCATGGTACGATCTGATAAGAAGTCCTGGTACAGACTTACCCAAGCTGAAAAGTGTTTCTAGGAGAAAGGGCTTCTTGCTGTACAGTCTGTTTGCCAGTGCCTGCTCTTTAGTCATGCCTGTAATTGAACTGTGAGCACTCTCTGTCCTGGACTTGCCGACCTTAGATGAACGTGAGGCCTGGAGGGGCCACTTGACATCCAGGCTCTTCATAACTATGGAAATTCAGACATGAAATTTAGGGCATGGCCTGGCCTTCTGTGGGAGGCAGCTGTGAAGAGCCAGGCGTCGCCTGTAGCGCTGGCTGAATCAAAAGGTGTGAGAAAGGCAGGGCACAGATCTTCCTTCTGCTCTCCCTCCCTCCTTCTCTGCTTCAGACCTGATTTAATATTCCAGACATCCCTGCACCTGGTGCCTCCACAGTGTGAGCGGGAGTTCAGCGAGGAAGTTACAGAGCAGCCTTGTCCAGGAGGCAGATTGTGCCCAGCTCAGACAGGAAAACAGCCCCTCCTTTCCCAGGCACCTTGCTGTGTTGTTTTCGTTAGCCACCCCCACAAAAATAAATGTGACTTAGTTTGCTGGCCAGTGCAGCCAGAGTGCAGATCTCTCTGAGAAAGCAAATCAGCTCACCTGCTGCAAGCTGATCGAAGATAGGAGACAAGATGAAATCAAGATCCTATTCAAAACTAAGTCTGTGCATGATTATTCTTTGTCTTACCACTCCTTGAGGAGGTTCAGAGGACATTAATGACTTGTCTTTCACTAGGAGAGATCCCAGAGCAAATTGTATATTGTACAGAGTGTGATAAACCTATTCTGCAGTCAGAGGCATGCCTGGGCCAGTCTGAGGCATGTTTCATTTGTATTACAGTGCCATTAGGTGGCATGGAAAATAATAATTTGTCAAGCTTCCACTTAGCACTGTACTTGAGCTAATCCGTGAGCCCAGAACAGCTGCTGCCCTTCCCCTGCTCAGATGGGGCTCAGTGGCCTGTGCAGAGCTCCAGGAACCCCCACACCCGGGTGTAGATCTGTGCCAGTGAGAGTTACATCTGGATTTGTGGTGTTGGGGTGCAGCGATCTGAGGGGCAGTTGTTCCCCTCAATGCTGAAAGGCAGCTGTCTCAGGTTTGCTTTTAACCAAACTGCTTAGGAATAGTGGCAAATAAATTTCTATTTGGTAGACATTAACAAAGATCATTAGAATTGCACAGATAGCAGTTACTCTCCAGAGTTAGATTCTTCGTCTTGCAGAGACCAGCCTGGAAATAACTGCTTAATGCTTCAGTCGAGTTTTCTCTAAAATTCGAATATTTCTTCTCTCCCTTTTCACCTCCACTCTGATCAGAGGAGTGGGTTGTGAAGTGATGCTGGTGAAGAGAACCAGCAGCACGGTTTCTGATGTCCAAGCTTGAGTTTCATTGACTGTCTCCAGTTGTAAGGCTGATCCAGCCAGCGGGCCCAGCCTAGGAGGTCTGGTGGGATCACAGGCAGAGACTGTGAGAGGAACAAGTGGATTGAGTATTAAGGTTTCCTCAAAACAAATCTCACTACCACGGATAATTGAATAGATCTTCTCTGTGCATATTCCGGTTTTGTGAACTCAAGAGACACAATTTAAAGTGCTTCATTTTACCCCCAATTAACTTTAATTCATCTTTTCTTGAGCTCTTGAGAATGGAAGCCATGCCAGATTGGTTGTCTTAATTTCTTAAAAAAGAAAAAAAAAGACAAAAGTGAGGTTCACACTGATTGCACCAAATTCTTTAAAATAAGAGCATTCAAGTGAACTATTAAATTTTCACCTCTATGGAAATAAGGTTCTATGTGCAAAGTGGAGAGCCTGACAAGTGATTATTACTTTCTGTGCAAAGTAATAGCCTTGAAGTACCTTAGGAAAAAAATCCAAACCCCTATCACTTTAAGTCATTCATTTGGAAGGGTTTAATGAATAATAGTAAATGATCCTACCAGAAAAACACATTTTGGGGGTAAGCCACTGTCATTCCATTTTGCATTAAGACAAGGATGTATTACATATGACTGCAGTTCTAGTTGTCCACAGAGGCTTAAAACTTGCCTTGGAATGACAAGAGTGGAAGGAAATAGCATTTTCTGTGGGTCTGAAGTTGGCCTAAGCAATGCCATTTTGCACAGACACTCCATTTTGTAAAAATGAATAGTGTGCATACTGCATTTTATTTTCCTTGCTGCCCCCAATTTTCACTACACAGGGATGCCCATTTGCTCAGAGCTTTGTCTGCTGCACTGGGCTTCTGTGAGCAAGGGAGAGTGAGACATAAAGTAAAGGAATAACGCTGAGGAAAACCAAGAAACAAGGTGCTGCAGGTACAGAGCTCCTCAGGGAAGTAGCTAAAATAGACAGAAACCTGTTGGATTTGGATTCTTCCAACATGTGAACCGTTAAGTGTAATCAGCTGAGCAGTATCACAGTTTGGGAGTACAAGTGTGGTAAAAGACTGAGCATAAGCGGGGTGGAAACTGTGGAACCACTGGGCAAGTCACAGAAGTGTCCCTTGTCTCTGACTGAAGTTGTTTTGCCAGCAAAAAGTTTTTCTTGTTGCTTTCTAACTCTTTAATCTGGCAATAAAGTCTCCCGTCTAACAAGAACACTTATTATTACTGCCTGATTACCTAAAATTGCTGTGCACCAGGAGAACACCTAATAGCCAAAGTGTTATCCCCACGGAAGGAAATGATCCATTAGCAAAATGCTATAAACTGGCAGGCAGGAGGGCAGCTAAGCATTTTGACCCTATTAGCCTGGAGATAGCAAACCTAGTAATCCTAAATGTGATTGCCTCAGAGATAAGTTTAATTATTGAAAATGCTAGAACTGCAGAAAGCCTGCAAAAATCCATCTTTCTTTGGGAGCAAAAGGAAGCAATGAGGTACTCTAGCAGCTGGGAAAGGAGACAAAGAGCCCCATAGTTAGTCCACTTCATCCTTGTGTAATACTAACACGTGGAATATACCAACTCTCTCCAAGGGGTTATGGGATGCCCTCTTGAATAAGTTACTTCTGCTGCATCTTTGTTTCCTCTTTTTCTCTAGCATCTGGGTGAGGCCCTCAGTTCTGGACCTGTGCACACATGGAGATATGTTGTGTCCCATCCTTCCAGTTACAGGGTGCAGGGAATGTGTGGGCACAGAAAAGTGCATTTCGTGAGTGCAATTCCATCGTGCTATTAATTGTGGCTACAACAGGGGATCATGGAAGTTGTGCTCTGTGAGGTGGGAAACTCCTTGGAAACCAAAGAATTGTCCTTTAGAAAGTTTTAGTGTCAAGCGTAATGACTATTAATTTAATCGAGCGTCCAAGAGGGATGTGGCATATGATATGGGTGGTTTGTGACATTCCTTTGATAGCTGATCCTTCTGGGAATGACGGCCTAAGAAGGCAATTCAGGCTGCAGCTGAGGTCTGGAGGCAGTAGTTTTGAGGGACAGGCAGTTTTGTTGTGCAAGTCCTGTGTCCCCAGATCTGGTTCAGTGCTTCAGGGGCAGTGAAGAACAGTTCAACCCTGTGGCTACACAAATCATAAATAGCTATGCTTCTATTCAATCATAGACTTACAGAATGTTTTTTTCACCTCTGTCTCTCTTTCTGTGAAAGCAGAAGTAGTAGTATTCCAGGTTATCATTAATTTAGGTCCTTGCTGGTGGTAGTTGATCAGTAGCTGTTGGCTACTTTAAAAAAAAAGGGCTATTTACATTGCTTGAAGCTGTTATTAAAAATCCCCCTACCAACAGCTAAGAGAAACACCAGGAAAGTCAAATGCTTTGCTTGGTGGAAGTCCAAACAGTGATGCATCTTGCATGCATGATGACAATACACCTTTGGCATAACTGCCTGCATTTTAGTCTGTGGCTGGTTAAGTGACTGTATTAAAGAACAATCAAAGTTATCTCAGTGAAGTCTTAATACTCTCCAGCATGAGAAGTCTCATTCTAGGAGCACAGTTGTGGATAGGGATAGACAGAAATGGTTGGCATCAAGTGGAGCTGAAGTTTAAGGTAGTGATTCCTGCATTTTAATTTCATCTTTGTCAGGAATAAAATCAAGACCTAAAATTCAGAGGTCAGATGCACCAAGTAATGTCCTGTTCAATGCCAGTTGTACTGTGGTGTGCTTTGGGAGAGAATAATCTCTTCTCTGGAAGGGTTTGGTACGTGCAGTGCGGGTCCCATGTGTTCACTTGCTGGTATGCAGAGAGAAGGTTATTTGCTTTCTGAAACTACTCGGTGTGTGAAATGGTGAGAGCCCTGAGTGGAGATTTTTGTATCTATTTTGGTATGTCAGAGGGGTGACCCAGGGAAGCAACTCAGTAGAAGTTCCCCAGATATGTCCTCAGAGCCTTGTTAGTTTAATGCTTAAAACAGTTCCAGGTAATCCAAGGGAAACAAAGCCCGGCTGTATCCGCAGGTGAGGACTCAGGCAGCCCAAGCCAGAAAAAGACAACGTTCCCTCCCTGGGGAAAGGTTCAGGGAGATCCTGGAAACTTCCTCCACTGACTCAGGGGCTGGAAGTAAATCCAACTCTCCTGCTTAGCTGCAAGCCAGGGCGGACCTTGCAGTTGTTATTTCAAATGTGATCAGATGGAAAAGTTAAACTTCAGGGTACTGTTGTGCCTGTTATCTGACCCGAATGGTTTGCAAAACGGTCGCTATGATTGAGGATAAATAATTGTGCTCTTTAGCAGCTCAACAGCAGAGTATATCAATCATGTGGAAAAAACCCTGCCCAACCCACTAATTGAAATAGGAGTTGATTAGCAGCGGGTGCAGCACCCGCTGTCGTGGCAGGGAAAATGGTTGTTAAGGAATCACTTGGAAAGGACTGGCATTGCTGATGAGCTGAAGGAAGAGCCATGCCCGGATGTCACTGCAGGAGATGGGCTGATGAACTGAGACTAAAGGAGATGACCCCCATGGCTGGTGGAGAGGCAGCAGCCTCCACTGGTGCCTTGCTTCCTGCTTCCCAGGCTTTGGCGTGCTGCTGCGTGGGCCTCCTCGGAAAGAGCCTCCAGCGAGTCTGAGACTTCAAAAGACCAGATGTGAGAATTTCATTTTAATGCTCTGACACTAAGCTCAGGGTCATTGGTAATATCTTGAAGAAATAACAAGTGATTGTGTAAATATGTGTCCCCCAGCCGTCTGCTTCTGTTAGACAGTGCTGGGTATTTTATCACAAATTAATCATGCATTCTGACAGTAGCTGGAGTGGCATTTCCTGCTAAACTTATCCCTTTAATTAAATGTAGATGCTCCATCTTCAGGCTGACAGTCTCAGGACACCTGTTTAATTTTTTAATTGGGGCCGATGCTTTGCCTGTTCATTGTGCTTTTCCTTTTTGCATCTTCTCATCCCCACACACGCTCACAAAATGTACCAAGCAGAGCTACAGATATTGAACAGGACAGGCTGGGCTGACAGCTAAGGTCACTCCAGCAAAGGACCAGAGTGCTTGTGTGCTTGAACTGAGAGGGCTGCTGTGTCTGTTAAATGCAGATTGACAGAAGTGTCCAAAGGACAACCTTTCTTTTCCATAGGAAGCATTTAATTACTGCTTTGCATTCAGTGGAAATGCTCACAAGTTTCTGCACTCATATCTCCCTGAATCATGATGTGTCTGATCACAGTTTTCTTTCTCTGCCATCTAGCCCGCTTGAAATGCGTTTGAGAGAGATTTTTGTGAGGGATTTGGAGAATTAAAATGGCCCTTTTGATCCTCTTAGAATACCAAAACAACAAGTGGGTGAGCTGCTCTTTTCTTGTGAGAATCGAGATGTATCTGCCTTTGCTGTGCACAGTTTCAAAAGGCTGGTTTGGAAATATTGTCTTGTTTGGTGATTATGTTCTGAAGTTACTGTTTTATGCTTCATTCCTCCAAATGGAGGATTTGGCATTTCCTTTACTTTTCTTTGGCTTCATAGCGCTTTTCTGAAGTCAGAAAATATATTATTTTTATTATTGTTTTTAAGTAATATGCTTTGCCTTTTTAGCACCTTTTCAGCTAAGGATCTTTGAAGCTCTCACAGATGAGCAACCTGGTCTTGTGGGAGGTGTCCATCGCTGTGGTGGGATGACTGGAATGAAATTATTTTTAAGACCCCTTTCAACTCAAACTATTCTATGAATCTGTGATTGTGATTAAGCTATACATCACTTCAGGTCTGGTTTACTGCAGGGCTGCCTTTCTTTGTGGAAGGAACCGAAGGGTCTTCATAGCTTTCCTGCTCTCTGAAGACATCATTCTTAGTAAACATCTTTTCTGGGTGCTCCAGTTCAGTAAGGAAGGACAGCGCAGCTCTTCCTGTTCATTTTGCACCTGTTTGTACAGAGCAATTTGCGAGGTAACAGCTGTCAGATGGCTCCTTCTGGAAATGAGGCCTGGAATAATGCACCACTTATTCAATTGACTTGGGTCAGTGTACACCAGGGCTGCTTGTACGGTTAATTCACATCGCTGTGCCTTGCACCCCGTTCCTGCCGCTGGTGTTTTAGGCTCTGGCAGGAAATCCTCTCAGGAACAAAGTAACTTCACCATTCTGGTGGTTTGAATGATAACAGAGTTGCTCAGAACCCGTCCTGATTAGCTCACTGGTGGCAGCCTGCCAGCCTGCGCTCCCATCTGTATTGCATCATGTCTGCTTCACCTGCTCTTGTGTTCCTGGATTGCCCCTCAGGCACCTTCATGTGATGACACTTTTCTGTCCTGATGCTGGCGCTAAGATAGAGGTGTCACTCTACTTCTTATTTGTGACAAGTAGCTGTGAATTACCAGGAACACCTGTGTTTTGTAGTCTCTGATCTGGACTTCACTCTCCTGTTGAAGCACGTCGTTTGACTCACCTGGGCTGGACTCACTGCTACGGCAGGATTTCTTCAAAGTCAAAAGTCTGTTCCTGAAACTGTGCACAAAAGGTGCATTTCAGGCACTGACTTGGTATCCTAACTTGGGCTGGAGAGATGGGAAATCTTTCGGTGCCTGTCAGAGTACGGGGCTGGGCAGGGCTGTTGCAGAGGAGATGTGTCATCCTGCAGGGAGGGAGAAACTTCCAGGCACTTTATTGTTCGATGGAAGTTGGGAAGGAGATGCTAAGGGCCTCCTTGGGGTTATCCTCAATTCTGGAAAACATTCTGATTTCTAAATACAGCAAGTCTGGCCATGGGCAAAGGGCTCTCCCTCACTGGTCCTCTCTTGTCCCCACGGTGGTTTAAGTGGCACTCTCAGGGGCACAGGGTTGCTCTCAGCACAGAAGCACAGTGCCTGGAGACAGTTTTAGCAGCTGTACTTGGGCCCTGCATGCTTCCTGGGGGACCAGACTTTGTGTTCAATGCACTACCACGTTCAGAAACTCATTTATTTACGGCTAACTTGCTATTATTATTATTTTGCTATTTTAGATTGTTTTAATAGAGTTATACTTGAGGATGTTTGAGCTTTTATTCTTGGTATTGATGTCCTCCCTTCCAGAAAAAGGCTTGACAAGAAAGAGAAACTTGGCTCCTTTCACAGAAGCATGCATTAACAAATAGCAGTGGGACACTAATCCTGTCTTTGGTTCCTTTCTGTATTGTTTTTTTTAGCTTTTTTATTTCTGGAACACGCAGTACAGAACAAACTTGGTAGGGACTTAGAGAGGCGAGCAAAAGGGGCAGTGGGTGCTGCTTAGTGACTGAGCAAGGCTCAGAGCACTGCACTGAGTATCCGAATGTCAGGAGTTAGGAAGAGGAATGAAGTCCCGAAGCTGAAATATAACCCAAGCTTGACAAGTTTTGGTGAAATACAAAACCCTGACAAATGGTGATACTTGTTTTAAGCACTGACAACCACCCACAGGTGCTGTGCTGACAGGACTCCAAAGCAAAGCAGACTCGTTAGGTATGGTTGTCTGGGTCTTGCTCACGCACCTTTCTCTCCAGGGCTGCACTCTTGGCTGGTGTAGACACATCACAGCAATTAAGAGGAGTCTTGTACTGGCTCTGGATCTTTCTACCCAGATTCAGTCCCCAAACCAGTGCAGAGCTAGTGCAGAACACTGTGCAGGGCTGCTCCCCTGTCTGGCACTTGTGGCAGGCTTTGATGTGGAAGTTGGTACTAAAACCCTGCTGTTTAAGAAATACCTTCCCTTTTACCCTTCTCTTCTGGGATTTACCCAGAAATGGCTGGTGTCTGATAGCCTGATAACATTTGTGAATGACTTGGTCACAGTCCAATCCTTAATAGCCATCTGTACTTCCATGCATCAGACCACGATCCAGCTCGGTCGGTCTGATTAGCAAAGCCCCAGAGAGGCCCATGGCTAAATATCACAGTGAGCAAACCTCAGCCTCCACCTCTGGGCTGGGTCCCTCACACCAAGAGGTAAAGGCATGCTTTTTTTTTAGCCACTGGTGATGCTGTTTTGTCAGAATCTCTGTTTCTCATTCAAAATATTTTGGGCAAGGTTCCGATTGCCTTAAGTCTGGCTTCATTGTAGCTTAGTTTGCCTGTAGCCATACTAGTGAAAATAATTAAAGAGTGAAGGATTACTTGGTGTGAAGAAAGGTGGAAGAATTGGGCCCTTGATTAAAGCACTAAAAATAGCAAAATAGAGTTTCAAAGAAGATGTAATTACTTCTTTTATCTGCCCAGCTCTTATCATTTGTGACAGTTACTGGATGTTTCTTGGTGTGTTTTCAGACCTTTGCCTTGATTGCATGTTGCAGAGCCTTTTATGCGGCTCCTGAACATTGCAGCAATCTCTGCTTAAACAAATCTAACAATGGCAGTCAGGTACCCATTGCATTTGCTATTTTTGCCCTGTCAACTCATCCTTTCAAAAGACACAATTTGAAATCAGTTTCTTCCATATTTATTCTCCATCAGTGAGCTCCCAGATCAGATTTGCTCAGGTTTAAAGCCAAAACAAGGTTTCTGTGCTGAATGCTCAGCCTGGCATCTAAAACTCAAGCTGTGTTCTTCCTGCCGTGCACGTCACCGTGTCAGCAGTCACGGTGCTGGAACCAGCCCTTTGCTGGCAATTCTGCTGGAGGTGCAGGACGTGGAAAAAAAAAATTGCTTTCTGGTCTGCTCAAATTTTGTTATCAGAAAACTGAAAATGTATTAAGACAAACTTCTTTTCCTTTTGCAATGTGCAAACTGTGGGGTTTTCGGAACTACTCCAAGGTTGTGCAGGTGGTGTAGAGGGGACAGTAGGACCGTGGACATGGGACAGGCCTTGAAGGCAGCAGTGGGTGGTACCCAGCATATTTTATCTGATGTTGCCCTTCTGTTTAAAAGCAAACAAATACCTCATTCATTGTATAGTCTGTATTGTTTCGTGGTGCAGCCTGTTAAAGAGACAAATGGGTGCACAGTAGCCCACAGTACTGTCCCATGTGCTGTGGCTGAGACGCAAATGACAGCTTGACAATTTCCTGTGTGTTTTCTCAGCAAGGCTCTTTTTAATTGTTAGAAGGTTTTCTCTTCTTCCATTAGTGTGATGTCATTAGACTGCAGCTCATGGGATTTTACACTAAATTTTTCATGCTGGGAAGCAGAAGTGGTACTTTTTTTTTTTTTTTGCTTGTCATGGTTTTGATTAGGAATTCAACTGATCCCTGTCCAGAAGAGCCTTTACCAAAATGCAACTAGGGAATTATTAAGAAAAAAGTACACGAAAACTTTTTGTCAAAGTTAGAACAATAAACATTCCTACAGCTTCTTAGTCTTCTGTCTGTCTCTCAGCTCTCTTAGCTTGAACGGAGAGATCAATTAATATTCTATTAAGAAAGAAAATTTTGCTTTCTTCTTGTTGAGTTGATTTTGGCTTGAATGCCCTGCTGTGTGCATGGGAAGTTGTTAGGGATATTGTGAGGAATAAACTATGCTTTGGATACTTGGGAATGTTCTCTGTTCATTACAGTACCTTTTTTCTCTCCAAGGTTCAGCATTTTGGATCTAGTTGGAAGACCTTTGGCAGAGGCAGGATGACAGTTAGAAAGTCAGTTCTATTCTCTGAAAATATAAAAAGCCCAAATGTCAGTGTAGTTTCTGTGTGTTCTTACAATTGAGCTAGCTGGGTAATCTAATATCTTTTCCCCCCAAGGTTAAATCAAACTATGCTTATTTATTTCTAAAGACAAACGTTCCCCCCCAGTTCCTTTCTCTGGGGCTGGACTTGAAGTGTGTAATCTCTGGGAGGCCATCTGCCAGTGCAAGGAACGTGAGCAGAAATGTCTTTCCCTTAATGAATGGGTTTCCTCACCATTAATATTGTTGATTGGTTTCCTGACAAAATATTGCGGTGCTAAACAGAGAGCTGCCTTGTCTTCCATCCAGGAACTGCTTATCAGCGTTGACAAAACAAGCTACTTCATTGTACGTTTTCAGAGGATTGTGAAATTTCCTAAAGCAAGTGGCAAAAGGTGATTTCTTTTTTTTTATTTTTTTTTTATTTCTTCAAGTCAGTGCATGCCAAAGTCTTGACAAGGTGAAGCCCTGTGCAGTGTATTTGTTGGCATACTTCCTTGCCCTCCTGAAAGTCTGTTTTGATTGTGTTGGTTTTCTGCTTTGTACCTTCCAGCAACAGCTCAACTTTAACAATGCATGTGAAAAACTCCACAAAGAGTTACCTTTACGTGATGGCTGGCTTGGAAACAACTCTCTTCTGCAACTTACATCCCTACCTCCAGCTGCCAGCTGAGACATATAGTGCTTACTCCACTGGATAGCAGTTATACAAATTGTACTTGTGTGGGCAGCACCTGTCAAGTCCTCAACCTAAGTACTCAACTTGGAGCCCTAAAGACTTTATTCCTAGATTTGTTTTTATTCCTCCCCTCTGTAGCGTGTCATCATAACTTCTGGAGACACTGATTGCTATCAGCTAACCAAATCTGACAGGAAAATGGTAGCCTCAAAGGTGAACCTCTAAAATCTCTCTGGAAGATGGCGATGAGGCACTTCTACGACAGTCTCCTCTGCCCATACTGAAAATTTCAATGTGGACTTAGTTGTTTTTAGGTAAAGAACAGCTTGCTCTTAGAAAGGTTGCATGGGAGAGCTTTAGGGCAGGCTTGGCTGCAGGAGGGATTTTGGGTAAAAGTTGTACATCTTGGTTGCCTGTTTCAGTCAGCCGTGAGGTGGGAGTTTGCTGGGAAGGAGGCTTTGTCCTGTGCCTGCAGAGGCCCCTGTGTGACCTGCAGGCTGCATTCTTTGCCCTGTGCTGATGTGAGTGCAGCTGCTGAGGTGTTCCCGTGATGGTGGTGGGCTTGCTCAGGCCCTTCATGGGGCTTGAACTTGGCTCTTCTCTCATCAAACCTGAGTCAAAATTTCCACGCAGGATCTGTTGTGAGCACTGGACAAAGGCTGACAACCTTGGAGAGCTGATTCAGCTGCCACTCAGTCCTAATTCAAGCCACACTCAGCTTTTCCGTGTGCAGATTTGGGCTGGAAGCTGTGGGGTTGACAGGCCCTTTAGTGTGAGTTTCCCAGCCCCTAAAGCTCTTGCCTGTACCCTAAAACATGGAGCAAGGACTGCTGAGCCAAGGAGTTGAGTAGTGCAGAGGGAAGGGCAAGGGAACTTCAGAAGGTTTTCCCAAATCCCTAAAGTTTCCGTTCAGGGTTGGTTCTCAACTGCTTGCCTGTCTTTCTCTTTACATTTAAGATTTAAAGTGTTGGGAAATGGCGCTGTTTTGCTTTTAGAATGGCAATTTCAGTCCCCTGTAATCCTCAGCTCTTATGTCTCAGTGACGTTAACAGGAAATCTGGAAGAAGCTACAGTTTGATGCCAGGTGAGAGGTGTTTGTCTTGCCTTCCCAAGGCTTTTAGGATTCGCTGTCCTACATCATCCCTCCTGATTGCAAAAGCTATTACTGTCCTTCAAAATAAGCCTTGTTCCATTCTCCCTGTCACCCCAATCTCCATCTTCTCTGTGTTGGACTCTGCCCAGATCAATAGCCTCCAAACTTGGATTTTTTACATGTGCTACAAAATCTGTAGCCTCTGCACTGTTTGGGTATAAAAAGAGAGACCTCATGTGATGGCTCACCTGCTCGTGGCTATTACAGAGCAGATTTCCTTGCTATCTCTCTTGGCATGTCCCCACACTTTGTTGGATACTCTGAGATTAAATCTGGTTTTCACTTCATTAAGTGACTCAGAAACATGGACACAAACCAAAGCCCAAGCAGATGACAGTCTTGATTGTACTATGTATATTTTTTCACTTTGTCAAGTGGATGAGTTTGTAGCTTTCATAATGATGTTTGGCTGGTGTCTGAATGGGGCTGAGGTGGCAGATTGCCCAAAGCGTTGTGACTGATCTAGAATGGGCTGGGAGCCTCCACATCCCGGGGAAAGAGGGACTTGGCAGGCACCATGTCCTACCTTCTAATGTCCTTGGCTTCAGGAATTTCTCATTTCTTTAGCAGAGAAGCCCAGTCAGACCCAGCATGTTGTGAAACAAATCTGCTGCAGATGAAAATGGCATTCTTGTTTCTTAGCACATCCCATTTAAATGGCAGCATGAGCCTGGAGATCATCTGCTGTGTGCTCTCTTTGTTCTGAGCTTGTACAGAAGGGTGATTTGCATGGCCATCATTTCCAAAAGTGTCATCTGCCTCGGACCAGATGTTCACCTTCCTCCACTGAGACTCTGCTCTTTTCTTCTTATTCCTCACTCTTGAAATAAATCTCCTGTAGACATTATCATCCAGATTTGAAACTAGTCAGTCTCCCTTTGAGTGACACACATCCAGCTAATATCAGCGTAGTTAATCTTGCTGAGCCCTTCCCATGACAACTGCTGCTGGTCTTGTCACCCTCCCAACATCCTTTTTCCAGGCCTTTGCACACCCAGGTGTAAGATGGAGGTAAGGGCCACCATAACCTATTGACCCCCAACTAGAAGGGCATTTAAAAACCTCATTGTGAAGGTTGATGTCCTGTAGGAATTATCCTTTCCCACTGTCAAATCATCATGGATGCTTGCAAAGGTCAGCTGCTGCCTGACTAGAGGTGCTGGGGACTGCAGCAGCCCCCATAAAGGGGATGGGTGTGGTGTTATGTGATCATGGGAACACTGGTGTGGTATCCCATATGCTGATAGGTTTTGAGGTTTTGTATATCATGATGTACAAAAAGAAGTTCCTTGGCTATATAATATCTTTTTACCAGCTATCCTGGTGCCATGAAAGCACCTTCAGTTTTTGTTGCTCAGGTTTATTTTCCTTCATTTAATTCTGCCTCTGGAGTTCCTAATTCTTCTTGCAATAAGTGAAACCAGCAATCACTCACTGGGAAAAGGCTCTGAGATCTTGAACTGCTGAAAAAGTACAACATGTTGCACAGTAAAACTTTCTGTTCTTTCTGTTCCCCTCTCCTCCCTCCCACTATGCCCACCAAGTGTTTCTACAATGTAAAGGTAATTTGGACAGAAATTTATTTTCTAAATTCCCTTTCTCTGACTGAATAGGGCACGTAATCCCTACACTAGGATTACTTTCACTTGTGATGATATCTTTGAGGATTTATTGTTCTTGAAATATTTCTTGGATTCTGCATTTGAATTTGATCCACTTTTTTTGCAGAGAGTAAGAATCCTGTGCATGGCTTTTGTGCCTTTCTTTCTGTAAAATGAATCAAATGATGCAACTAATTAAAAGGAAACAAAAGGTTGCCTGGTATTTATTAGGCCCTCACGGTGATCTGCGCCTCTGGAACAGGAAATCACAGTCTCTGCTGCAATGCTCTCATGAGCTGAGCAGGGCAGTGGGTAGTACGTCTGAGCAAGCAGTGTCTGGTGAATCAGATCACCAAAGCTTGGTCTTAGAGATGTTTGTTACAATTTGCTGGTGAATTTGTTCGAAAGGTCTCACCGCAGAGATGTCTCTGTAGAGACACGAAGGGAAGGAGTGTGGTCAGGCACGTAAGAAAGAGCAGATTTTATGCATGGGTGGAAGGTGAGGCTTCCAAAAGAGTGAGCAAAAGATAGACGCTGGTTGGGAGTCTTGAAGGGAGCACAGGGAGTAAAGGGGGAGGATGAGTTGCTGGGGAGATGCGAGTGGGAAGCAGGAAGCTGGGATTTAGAGTAGTAAGTGAAATGAAGCCAGTGGTGTGACTAAAAAACGGGAGTGGCACAAGTGCAAGGAGGAAAAGAGCAGAATTGCAGAGGAATTGCATTGGGCAGACAGAAAGCAAATGAGAGGCAAAAAGCACCAAGGTTGAACTGTGGATGGACAGTGAACTTGAGTTAGATCAGTCTTAGATTCCTGAAAACAAGACTTGAAGATAGACTGAGCAAATAAGGAGCAAAAGCAGATGGCAGGGTGATTTGAGTCCCTGAAGACAAACAGGAGAGTTCAGTGCTTAGCAACTTCAGTATTCCTAAGAAAGCATTAAATAAGTCTTCCAAACTGTTTTGTCGTGTTTTGTTTTTTCTCTTTCTTTTCTTTATTTCTGGAGTGCAAAGCATGGCTAGATTTACAGTGGTAGGCTTGGGCCTGACCTGGGAGGTGGAGCTGGGCCAGGAGGCTTGGCCCAGTTTAAGGTGCTGGGCAGAGTGTGCTATTCCAGCAGTGCAAACAGCATGGATTCAGTACTGGACTCATCCTTTGACCCCCTTTCCTCAATCCTGGTACCTGCCCTTAATGCAGGTAAGGCAGAGTAAATAAAACAGCAGTAGAGGTAGATGGAGAGCCAGTGCAAAGCCTGCAGCCTGCTCTGCAGGAACTTGGATATATCTTCTGCATGGAGCTGGCAGCTGGGGCTGCACTTGACAGAGAAATGCCTGCCAAGATTGCAGTTTCTTCTTTTCTAGTTGTATTTTTCTTAGGAGTTGATTTACATAATGTAATGCAGTAATGGGATGCTGACATGTGGCATGGTTGAGTTCAACTCTGGGATGACTCATTTGCATTAATGCCCGTCAGTTGATGTTGGCAACTGCCTTTTTTATTTAAAAAGGGAATCTCCAATGCCTCCTTGCTATACCTGCCAGCTAATCAGCAGGAGATGGGACATCAGATCCCTGTCGCTTATTGTGGTGTCTCTGGATTAAGACTTGGGGATGACAATGCTCAGGAGAGACAGACACTGCACCCCCACTGGATAATTTCCCTGATCTGCTTTCAAATGGCTGCAGTGTCAATGAAGTGAGCTGATGCATGTGCCAAATTCCTACTGAACTTTTCCTGCCCCTTGCACCCACCACACCATCCAGTGCTTTGTGCTCTGTGTAATGAGGCCCTTTGCTAGCACACAATTCCTGCAGTGCTTGCACACTTCTGCTCTCTGAGATGGTTTCATGAGTTTCTCAAACCCCTTGCAGCTGAAGAAGTTCCCTTTCCCTTTTGTCCAGCTGGTGGCCTGGCCCTGCTGGCTCCTGCAGGGAGAGTGTCCAGAGGTTGAGTGCATGGTGGTATTCCCTGGATGAACAGTGACGAGTGGCATGTCCAGCTGTAGCTATGAAATCAGGGAGCAGTGCTGGCTGCCAAGCCTAGAGAGGATTCTTTCAAACGACTGGAGTGTAGAGCTCTGGCTTGCACAGCTGAGAGTGCCAGGTGAACTATGAATTAATGTGTAAAAAGCCTTGGGAAAGTTCCCAATTGTGTACGTTGTTATGAAGTCGATAACCAAGTTACGTCGGGTCTATTGAGCTGAATACATTTTGTGATCCTTTAATTGCCCTTTAAGCTTCCTTTCCCTCTAGCATGATTTTTTGTTTTTTCTCTACTCCCTCATTCCCCAGCACAGTAACCACACCTTGGTGTATTTCTTTGCTCACTGCAAGCTAAACAGGGACACGTTTTACAGATGCTGAGATTAAATGAGGCCTTTTGGAGTGTTTCTAGAGGGACCAGGCCCCTTGAGCAGACTGGAAATGGTCCAGGATTGCATATGGGCAGCAGTCTCTGGGGGCTGATGCGAGGGGTGAAGCAGTTCCTCCATGTATCAGCTGCCTGCAAGTGGTTATAAAACAATCCACCACAGACTGGGAAAAGGTTGCAAACATATGGAATCATTCATTTGGCTACCTTAGAGCTAGAAAAGAAAATAAAGCTGTGTAATTCACCCAAAATATGTGTAGGATATGGTGTCATTTTTTGGGGAACTCTAAAAGAGTTTGTTGCTAAGGAAGGATGTGTTTGCTAAGGGCCTTCTTGGAGCAGGCAGGAGGCACTCCCAGATGGAGCTCCAGCTAGTTTGTGTACCCCCAAGGTGACTGGGATGTGGTAAATAATCTGCTGCTTGAGAATCAAATATTGTGGGTTGTTTGGTTTTGCTCTGCAAAACAAGAACAGCAAAAAAAAAGAAATAGAAGTTGCAATATGATTATGGCAAACAGTCACACTTTGATCATTTGTTAGCCAAGTCTTGAATCCTGGTTGCATCAGGACTGTCCATGGTAAATCTACTTATTTTATTCCCTAAAAAATGGGACTCTGGCAATCTGTGTCTCTGAAGGTGGCACTCCTTCCTCTTGGGCTGAATTGCCCAGATTTTCAAGACTGTGGATGAGAGCTTTCTCTTTCTCACCAGCAAAATCGTGAATTAATGGTGTGATTCTGCTTCTCGCATTTAACGTGTTACTGTGGGCTACTGAAAGGAGCAGAACCAAATATTGATCACTGTTGATCCTGATTTTTCTTACTTGATTGTCTGGAGTGGAGGAGGGAACTGATCCAAGAAATCCCTTCCAGTCCTTGACCTGTGCTTGCTAACTTGCAATTGCTTTTTACAATCGCCACTTTAAAATGAATATTTGCATAAATAGGCATGAGCTGGACCAAAAAAAATCACAAAAGAAAAGCTGGTTGGAAGCTGTTTCTAGTAGCACTGTCTGCAAACAAAACAAGATGTGCAGCACAAAACCCATTAACTCGATTTGCTATATTTATGCTTTGTGTGTTCAGGAACAGCATGTTGCTATGGGCCATCGTGTAATCCAAATTGCCTTGCAGGGGCTCAGAGGTTTAAACCATTCCAGAAGTTTCACAACACTTTCTTCCCTCCAGAGGCCACCTGGCAGCACTGCAGATTTCCACATGTGATTTTCATCTAAGGTCTTCCCCAGCTATATATAAATCACAGCAGCAAAATCATCTGAGGATGCTTGGAACTTTGAAAAAAGCCCTTTGGGGCTGGGATGTAAACAGGCCTTTCCTGGTGGGATTTCATTTATGTTTCATTGAGGCTAAATTCTTCCCTTGGATACACCAGGCAGTTCTTAAAATAAATGGTTTAAAACTGGGTTTGGGATGCTGTATAAATGCTCTTTCATGTCTGAGCTACACTGGGTCAGTTGTGCCTGAAAGGCTGAGGCTCGATTTCAGGTATTATCCAGAAAGTGTCTATTAATGTTTTGTCCATGAGTGCCTGGGAAGTTTTCATGTGGTTGCTCTGAGGAGGGGAAAATGGTGCCTTGTCTGGCTGAAGACACAAATGGGGGGAACTTTCTTTTTAACAGGATTTTGGAGTCACCCACCACACCAGTAAAAGTATCCAGCAGTGAGGTGGTGGGTGCAGCTGCTTCTTGAGTACATTTGGACTAACAGGAAAAATAATGGAAGTGTGGTGTTTCTCTTATCTATGTTTTCTAGCTGTAAGTTGGAGTCAGCAATTTCTCCTGCCAGGCAAACCATGCTGTTACTACCCCAGCTGACAGAGTAGGTGCATGTGAAATTAGTCCTGAGGTAAAACATGAGAGCACTGTTTTGTTAGCATTGGCTCAGGTGTTGTGGACCAGGGACTAACACACATTCAGCAGAATTTGGCATAACTGCAGGAGTTTGGGCCCAAACCTTGTCATTCGTTACCTTAGGGCTCTGGGTAAATCTTTGAGTAGTCTCCTATTCCTAATACCTGGTACCTAAGACTGGTTAATGATCAAAGGTGTGGGGGTTTTTTGTTTTTCCTTTAAATACTAACACTAGTGGTGCCCAATATCAGTGGTGGGTAGAAGTGATTAATTCCTTCAGAACTAAGTGGGCTTTAAAAAAAATATGCAGCAGGTGGATGATGTAGTGCTGTTACAGCTTTTCTTTAATGTAGGAAAGTGGAACGTAATTGTATCAAGTAGTGGTTTTGAAATATCAGATGTCCATTAGTGCATAATTAGGAAGTTAATGATGTGTTGCCAAACGTGGTGACCTCTTTTTCTCCACCAAACTTGGAGACACTGCTGCTCATTGCATCAGTTTCTTGGAAAATGTGCCACACTGGGCCTGTCTCCGTGAATTACTGGAAGTGGATGGAAGGTCTTTGCAATGCTGAAAATGTTATCCTTTGTTTTTGCCATTGCCTTGAGTAAATCTGGGCCCAGCAAGTCTGAGCTACCTTAAAACACGAAGAGTATAAGGAAAACAAAAGGTCAAAATGGAAGAGCAAAAGTGAAATTCCAAGCACTCCATAGACAGAAGTGAGTCAAATTCTTGCAAAACTGGCTCCGTGGGATGCAAGGACCTGAGACCAGGTCTGGACCTAGCACTAAATCCTTCTAATGCTTTTGTGTGGTACATATATCGTACTTGATTTTCTGAGGGAACAGTTACAGGTTTACCTTGATCTTTTATTCACCCAAGACTGATCAGCTTAGGAAAGCCAGGTTATTGACCAAAGTAAGTCTCTTGCAACAAGTTTGAATCCAAATGTGGACATTTTAATTGCAAATTGTTGCTGGTAAGAGATGACTGCTCTTCTGTTCATTTCTGACATAGTATATTATGTTAGGTCAAGTTCCTTTTGGTTCGTATTAATGAGATGACTGCACTGATGATTAAAAATAATAATTAAAAATTTGCTCTCTTTAGCTACAAGATGTCTATCTGTTTGGACAGCAAGTGTTGTACAGGGTGAGCAATTGCATGTTCCATCAGAACCAACTTTGATGTTCGATTATGGGCTGACAGCTTTTTGCACCTTGTAATGTTATTGCAAGGATGATACTGGCCTTGGAAATGCTTCATGCTAAATGGAAGATGCAGTACAGATTATAGTGAATAAAGTAAAACACTTAAAAATTTCTTTATTATTTGGCAGCTACAGTTTAGAGATTTGCCTGGGTGTTTTTTTAGGATAGTCATGTGGACTTTTGAATGCAAGAATTCTTGTTTGTCCCAAATCAAGCTTGGATTACCTTGACTTCTAAGTGTCTGGCATACCTTTGTATTCCTGAGTTCCTTTTTTTTGCCGTGTTCAAGTATCCTGCTTGTCACATCTCCCTTTGGTTCAATCACCATCCCTCATTGTCATGCTTTCTTCCCTGCCAGCTTTCACATAGATCTGCCTTCATCTCTTGAAAGATTAAGTGATCTATCTCTCCCTTTTCCTGTTTTTTTTGGATGTAGTATGTTTGCCCCATGAAAAATGATGCTTGTCTCCTAATAAAGATGAGTTGTGTTATGTACTGCTCTGGATGGTCTTATGGTGTTACTTTTTTAAAAGTTGCATTTGCTAGAGCTGGGTTAAGGTTTGCAACTAGACAAGAAATATGTCTTGCTTTGCTCAGTCTGAAAGGTCCTGAGCTGTAGAATGCTGCAAGGGCTACAAGCTCATACTAAATATATATTAGGCCAAATTCTTGGTTGCATAACTCTGCATACTCTGTATGTTTATGCTTGCTTGGACCAGGTTCTTACTTACTTTGACTTATTAGTTGCAGCATCAAACTCTAAGTCAGGTTTTAGAGTGACCTAGAATTCTTCAGTTTGCTGAGGAAGTCAGGATTATAGCTGATTTCACCACCTCTGAAACTCGCTCTTTGTGCTGAGCACAATATCGTCATAGAAAAATACAAGGTAAAACTTTGCTAATTCTCCTTCACTTGAGGTTTTGGGGGGCAGGGGAAGGTATGTAAAAAGAAATTAGAGGATATAGAAAAAGATAATGCCCCAATCAAGAGGAACACAGAAGCACTTGAGAATTAGAAAGTGATATTTTCTTCTCAATGACAAAAATAAATGCTTGATAAACATAGTGGGAAAGAGAGGAAGTCTTCTTGTTCCCAGTTTAAGAAAATCTTGCTGGATGACAATCCATTGGAGAATTTATTCAAGAAAATTGTAGTTGCTTTGTGTGGAAAAAATTGGCTGCTGTGAGGTTGTCAAGGTTCTCATGACCTGTTGAGTCTGGTAGGGGGAAGTACAAGTGAGAGTTTAGCTCTGCCTGGGGATCAGCTGTACCATGTATGGGAGTGAAACACCTTGACTTAACGAAATCCAGTTCTGAGGTTAGTCCTTCTAAAGTAGTGGATTGAAATAGAGAAAGCCAGAAGGTCTTTTCCTATCTGAATTTTTCTGTGATTCCTCTACCAGATTGAGAGGAAAACGTAAGTTTTCCTGCAATATTGTTAGCCTGCATGATTTCTGTTCAGTTCTAAAGAAATATCTTTGCTGCAAGAGTGGATTTTCATATGTTCTCCTTTTGTTTTGATATTTATTTGAGGTGGTAGAGAGGGTAGACAAAATGTCAGGAACTGATGAGTTTAAAGAAAGCTAAAGGTATAATCATTTAAAATAGGCAGAAAGTGGTGTCACCATTTGACAATTTAAGACCTAAGAAATCTTTTCCATTTTGAGCTTGGTGAAGCTGTGAAATGATAAACAATCAGGGTTGTTTTGGTTGAGCTAGGCGAGGGGGGATTTTCTGTATCTTTGAGAACAAGTCAACTAAAACAAGCCTTTTTTTATTTTTTATTTTTAACCCTACCCCCCTTTCCCCCCTTTAACTGTAAACTAGTCAACTAGAAAATGCAGATAAGGTAGTCATGAACAACAGATATGAAACCTGGGAAGACTACCTTAACTTTGAAATTCAAATTGTGTTAAAATTAATCCTTTCCAGCAAAACACTCATTTGAATTAATTGGTGTGTTATTTTATTTTATTTTCCCACATAATACAGTTTATTTTAAGCTTCCTATTTGTTTCAAGACCTTATCTTTGATTGATTGCTGGGATATTCTACAAGTAAGCAGGTTTTTTTCTGAGATGAAAGTGTAGTAAAGGAAGTCAAGGAATCATACCTTTGCCTGCTCTTTAAAAGACTATTTTTAATCTTGACATCCTAAATAACTGTTTAAATCTTCTACAAGAAGAAATATATCAATACCATGATCTTATATTAAAAAAACCCACCAGATGTGACTGGCAGAGTATGTATATTTATAGCTTCTCTATTGCTGCTGTAATCTACATTCATTTCTCTGTGACTCCAGAGTTGTACAAGCAAGACTGCATCTCTTAAAAGCATTTGAATGATTACTTGTTCATGTCAGTGTGTGTAGTGAAGCAAAGGAAAATTCTTTTGCTTTCCTCCATTAATATACCCTGTAAATAAATACTTGTTTGTTTTACATCATGCATATTAATTCCGTAGAAAATCTGTGATCTCTTATGGCCTTGGATGAACTGTCTTTTTTTTATTATTATTTTTCCTAGATGCCTTTTTAGAAATGGAAAATGCACTTTGAGTTTTCTGTAGCAAAAGATGCTGCCAAGTGTTATGAGCAGCTCAATTAGAATATGCTTATTTTAGAAGGTTGCTTAAAAGAGGCTTAACAGTAGGAAAAATTGGTGCAAACTCTGCTTTTTAGAAGTGGTGCACCTGGGTTCTGATACATTATGCTCATGTGAAGAGGACAGGACTGGGTCTTTTTGGAGCACCCATTTAGCTGTCAGCAAGTGATTAAGTGGCACTTGAATAGGTTCTGCAATATGTGGAAAAGTCTGATCTTTGGCTTCTTAAACTAGAAACTGTAAAGTAATAATGAAGGGAAGAAATATGTGGAAAGCAGTTAATAATATTTTGGGTTTGCAATTTTCCCACTCATTTTATTTTAGACTGAAAACAAACTGTCTTTAGTGAATTGGAAAGATCAGCTACCTAGAGATATTTCCATTAAAGGTTTCTACTGCAGTATCTTTTTCAAAACTCTTTTTTAGTTTTCTTTAGAATAAAAATGTGCTGACAGTCATGGAAGAAAAAAAAAAATCCCTTTCCCACTATATTTTTCCCTGAGGATTATTTTTATTACCGATGTGCATGAATTACAGTAGGATGCGGTAGCAGGATCAGGCATTAATACAACCCTTCAGTGTAACATTTCAGCCCTAAGATTAATCTAAATCTACCCAGGCATCTAAAAGCAAATGAGAGGAAGTAGGTAATGAAGGCAGGGGAAAAAAAGGGGGAAGAGGAGATCTATCTTGGGAGCATGATTTATATAGTTTTCCGGGATTATACTGTAATCTGTGAGCATTGAAATAGTCTCTGGATTCTGTAGAAATGCAAAACAAAACCTTAAGTGCCAAAATACTCCTCTTTTGCCAGCCCAGTGGGGTCCACGTTTCACTAAAGCAGGATGGTGACCTGTTTTTTTCCTTCATCCTCTTTTGCACAGCACACAGATGATGTGATAGACAAGGCTGGGCATTGTAATTTTTCTTGGGGCAGGAAGACTTGGGGAGCTCTTGAGGAAGTCCTCATGTCTGTAGATGCAATGGGGAAGGTGAGATGTCAAGGTCACCAAAACTGGACTTCTCTCCTTTTCTTATTAGTTGTCAGAGCCTTTATCATTGTCTCTGAGGTTTCCCCTTCTCCTTCATCCCTGTGCCTTCAAAAACATGTGGAAAGCTAAAACTAATTTTTTTAGGTTTTTGGTTTTTAGAGAACTATTATAGTCTGGGCACTGGGAACCCTGAGGCAGACCCCTACTGCTCTGAGCTCCTCCTTTCTCCTGCTTACGCTGGTGTGTTGAGATGGCAGGGAATGCTGCCACTGCCTTTTCCCACACAAATTTGCAGTGCTTAATGTGACAGTGTCCCACCTGCACTGGGGGCCTCAAATTAAATTAATTAGACAAAAATTAATAAAGATTATACCATTTTTTTTGTTTTGAACAGTCATATCTGATCAAATAAACTACCATGCTTTAAAATTAACAAAAAAAAGGATCCATTTTAAAGGCAAAACTGGGCACGCAGCACCTGCCCTGATTTTTTTTATTTCTAAAGTAGAACATCTCTTTGCTGACGCTTGACTGCAGTGACTCATCATAGGAGGCTAAATCAGCCATGTAGAGTAATGCAGCGTGACTGATTTAGCCAGCTCTGATGCAGCATGATGAGAGTAACTTGAACCAGGAAATTTCAGCTTTCCCCCTCCTCTCCCAGGCTAAGAACAAAGGGAAAGTTAAACATCTTTCCAGCAGTTAAGTATCTTGCTTAAGGGCGAATCTTTTTGTTTGTTTCCTGTCAACTAAGAAGGTCCTGTGTAAGAAATAAACATTAAGAGCTTGAACCAGAACTATGGAGGGATGTGCAGGCAGAGTTTGTTAAAAGCTCTGAGTATACCAAGTCTTTAGTGTCTTCTTCACCTTGGACATTTACCCAAAAACATGGTGAGGATTTTTGAGGGCAGTTAAAATATTGCCTTGTGTGGTGTAATATACGTAGAATATAATCATGCTGTATATGCTCACACAGATGTAGCACTGGCAAAAGTGTACACATTACTGAGACCTGACCAAATTCACTAATCTCTTCCAGTTATCCAGTTATCCAGCATCAGCTGAGCCCTGCTGGCTGCCTCTGTCCACTTCTTATGCCCTTCTGGTCAGAAGCAGCACCGTCATCCTGCTCAAACACCTTTCACTGAGGTTTAAGCACAGACAATTAGTTTCACAAATTGTTTTTCATGTTTTTGAATCATCCCAGGTGAGAGGCTTCTCAGGACCGAGCAATTTGATCGTGTAGCTGAGCTTTTGTTCTTGCATGCTCTGTACATTTTTGCTGATGCAAAGGAAGTTGGCTTTACACACCAGCCACTGAAATTCAGACCAGGTCATAGTGCAGAATGTCAATCAAATGGTGCATTTCTGAGATAAAACACAGGAGGAGTAGGCTCAGAGGGGGAATGAGGATGTGTGTTCTCATTTTTGGAAAAATCAAGTGGATGCAAGTTCTGCTGAACAGGAGAGGCCATATTTTGCAAAGGGGAAGTAATCCTGTTCAAGAATATAATTGGGCTGTTTGAAATAGCCAGCATCACTTGAAACCGGATCCTAAAATGGAAGAACAGAAAATAGAAAGGTAGGAAGAAGGAGCTTTTCTAAACACTTGTGTTTCCCCAGATGTTTGGCTGAATCATGTCAGAGAAACAAGCGTGAGTGGCTTTTACAGCTCCTTCCAAATTTAGATATTAGGGTAATGATGAGGAACTCTGCTTACACAGTCTTTTCTCCCTTGAATACGGTCCCTTGCCTCTCTTCTTGCTGAGTATCACTGATTTAGGAGTCTTGCAACAGTTACTTCTGGTGCAGGTACTCTTTCAATCAGTGCTGGCCTGTGTATATGTGTATACAAATATATATGCATAAAAATATATATTCTTTCCCTTTTGAGACAAGAGATGCCCTAAAGAAAATGTGTTTAACTTCACTATTGCCTTAAATGTTACCTGGGATCAGCTTCTGAGTCCAGAAAAATCATTTTCAACCCTTAGTCCAAAAGAACATCTTGAGAAATGACATCTGATTTTATGTTTCCTACTATTTCCAAGAGTTTGCTTTAAAAGAAGATATTTCAACCTTGGAATTCAAAAAGTAACCTCCTCCAACTCCAAGTGAAAAGGAAAAATTCACTATAGTATATACAGATATTTTTTCTCCCCTGTTGCTGTTCTGTGGAGGGTAGATGAGTGGTGACACCTGTTTCTGCACAACAAATGCTGGTTCACATCCCTCTCTTGTGCTGGTTCCAATGTATTGGTTTTAAAATACTTACTGATTGCACCTTTTCTCAGGGTTCGTTTCACAATACCACCTCAAGATTTTTAGATATTAGTGAAATACTGATTGTGAGCTACACATTGCTCTGCAGCCTGAAGAATGTCAATGCATAACCAGAAACCGTTCAGCTGAACTGCATCTTGTTAGACACAGTGGACAGTCAGCACAGCTCATTTCAGAGGCTTTTGTGTGGGTTAAAATTTAGTTTTCATCTTTCTGATAATTTTATAAGACATATGATGTTAGTTCCTTAAGGGACTTGGGAAAAAAATAAAGCAACATCATAAATTCTGATTTTTTTGCTCTTAAATGATCAAGTGAGTAGGAGTAAGTGGAAAGCAGAACTGCATAGTGAATGGTGAGGAACACAGACATATCCCTTCACTTGGAGTCAGTCTTTGTTAGCCTTACTGACAAACCACCACAGAAATCTGTAATGAATCTGAAAGAAATACTGAGACTGAGTATTTGTGCTGAAGGGTAGAGTCCAGTAAGTATGTTTAGTAGTAATGTATGAACTTAAGGCAGGAAAACAGGATGCCATAACCCATGCACTGACAGAGAGGGCAGGAGAGGTGAGGAGTTGATGTTTGGGTTGGGGTTCTGCTCATGGGAGAGGGGAGGATTTGTGGATACAGGATGAGGAAAATGTTACATATAGCAGGACAGATGTTCAGGAACTGCATAAGGCAGAAATTGCAAGACTTCAGCAATTTGTTTATTAAACACATTAGTATTCCAATAAGCTGCACTGATTTTTGTCATTCATCTAATTTTTTCTAAATTTTCTTCTACTTGTATTTCTGTGAGTACTTAAAATGTAACTGCCTTGTATAGCTTTTTAAAAATCTGGTTTATCTCAGATTTTAAGTGTTTTACTCCTGTTTAGTTTTAACATTTAGACCACACTTTATTAAGCAGTTCAATTGTCTTTGTCACCTTCTAAAACCATACAAAATATTTTTACATATTTGTGAAGTATTTCTGCCACTACCTGCAGAATACTTTACGAGCATACTTAGGTCATGAGAACTAAGTGAAATATTAAGCACAGATTTAAGAAATGGTTTTCTGTGCAAGGTTAGTGACAGTTTTGTGCTGTTTTTTCCTAGTATTAAGCTTGATTGTTTTGCCTCAGTGATGCAGAATTTCATAGACTGCAGCACACAAACACTGAGTTCATGTTTGCACTGCAGTTCTTTCTCTACTGAGAAGTTAATAGTGAGCGGTGTTCCTCACCGTCTTCCTCTTCAGTGGAAATCCTGTTATTTATGCTTGTTCCCAGGGGCCTGGAGTTAGAGCTGGGGTTTAACTCTATTGGGAGGTGATAGATGATCTGTTCTTGTCTTCGGCAAGAACCAATTTAAGCCTGAAATTCTTGTCAGGCCCACTCTTTCCAGCCTCTTCCAACACAATGTCTTTCCAGCCCGAGGCCATCTTCCTGCCCACTGCCGCTCCTCTAGGATGTATGAATTTTATTTAGAAACCCATGACGATTTGCTTTAATAACTGAAGGTGTTTATAAAGCTATTTTAAGTGAGGGGTGACGTGTTGGTGCAGCATTGCACAGAATATCGTAGGTTGGAGGTGTACTCTGGAGATCACATCCCCTGCTTCCCAGCCACGGCTGGGTTTGGTTTCCAGCTCCACAGCTCACGAACTCTGTGTCCTTGGGTAAGCTGTTGAACACTCTGTGTCCTCCTGTGTGTATGAGAATGCTTATCTCGCAGGTAGGGATTAATCAGTGTTTGAAAAGTAATTTGAGATCCTTGATGAAAAGCACTGGGTAAGAAGAAAATATGTGACTGCACAGGAGCGTCTTGAAGATTATGATCACCCACATTCCCTTTGCTGAGCTTAAGGGAGAGTGGTGAGAGGGTTTTTGGAGGAAGGAGGGGAAATGCTTCTCCGTGTGTGTCTCTTTATAACACAAAGCACCAGCTACCCCTAAAACCCGGGTGTGTTTATCTTGCATGTGTTGTTCTGTGGTTTCAGTTATCTGTGCAAGAAAATGACTGCTCTGGCTCCCGAGACCTATTTAAGCGATTATGACCTAAGTTGGTTCACAACAACCATCCTTCGCAGTGCTTAATCAATAAACCCTGAAAGCAAACTAATCTTCATTTACTTTTGGAGGCCACTGCAGGAAAAAAAGAATTGTCAGATAAAGCTGGGGATCAGCATTCCTACCTCAAGGCCAAGGGTCAGATATTAGTACACAGAGAGACTGTAAATACAGTTCGGTCGAACAGATGCTAAAGTAAGTATGGTGGAAAATTATACCTCCAGGGGACAACAATTTAATGCATGCAATAACTGATAAGATAAGCTTCTTTATTACCAAAAGAATGAATCTAAAAACCATATATAATTTGTCTTCATGCTTAGGGGAGTGAGGGAAGAGAGTGGACTATTAGGTGGAGATAAGTGGCTCGCTGGAATATTGTATTAATATTGTGCTATTTGCTGGGGATTTTGGTTAAATTTACTGAGGGATGGGAGGCAGGGTATCCCAGGTAAAACACAGATCTGAGGGAGGTTTAGCATGGTTTTCTTACTATCATAGAAAGTTTCCTTCATACGAACTTGATTCCCAGTATTGAATTAGCAATTAAATGTGGAAGGGGGAGTGGATACTACAGAGGATTCTGCATCATGGGTTACTACATTGTGTGATGCAAATGAGTAAAACTCTGTAGGCGTCCTCCCAGCTTCACTCCAGAATATGTCTCCTAGCTTTAGAAATGCAACTTTTTAAGCACACACATCATCTCCACATGGACAAACAGGCATAGCAGGCTAAAGGATCTACCTTTGAAAAATAAACTTTGTACATGTTCACAATAAACAGAGGGCTAGTGGTACTGACAGGATTTTAGGTGGCAACCAGTCTTAACCCCACTGTGTTTGATGGCTGCTCTTACACTTCAGCTTTCCTTTTGTTGTTCTTCTCACTTTTGAATTGTGAAACATTTGAATGAGGAAAGAATATTGTTACTCTGTCTGTTCTCACATACCTGGCCTCTAGGATAATAAACATAGGGTTTCCTATTAAAAAAACCAAAAAAACCCAAAAAAACCCCAAACCCAAACCAAACCCATTTAGTAGTTTCATCCCTACTTTTATTATTTTTTGTTTTAAATGAATGAAGGTGATGGTGGATGTGCATTATCTTAAGTGTTGGGAGAGAGACGATACTGGTCATTTCGCCAGAAATCAGGTAAATGCTGGATTGGACATTTTCTACATATATTTCTAAAAGTAGGATCAGAATTTCTTTGCTATACACAACATGTGTGTGCTGTATGTTTATGTTGAAGCAAATGCCAAAACTTTCAAATGAATGTTACAGTTTTTTGGCAACTTTCATAGGCAAAACCTTCTGATTTTGTCTGAACCAGCTGCGTATGGTCTTGCATTGCACATATTACTTTTGAAAATTGAGAATAACCTCCTTATTAATTATTAGAAAACTTGACATAGTGAAATTGATGACTCAAAAGTAATTTAACTTTGCCAATGTATAATTTTGAATGTGCTTCCTGCAAATATCCCATTTGTCCACCATCTTGTTTGACATCACTTCATTAGGAATCTCTGCCAGGAAAAATCATTATATGGAGGGCTTTCATGTAGCTTTTCATTGGGTAAATAATTGAGTTCCTAGAGGACTTATCTGATTTGAAGGCCAAAACTTTCTTGTAATACAGACTATATAAAAGTAGTATAAATCATAGCGAGAGATGAAACGATGCATTTAAATGCACTCTAAGAAAGAAAGAAACTGCAGTATAGTCAAGTCTTTTGATTGTTCACTAGCCAATTACCCATGTTGGGAATCATCTTGATATTAATCTTTTGAAAACCCTTTTGTATATTGATGATCTCATTCTATTTCGTAACTTCACCTTTCAAAAATGTCTTAAATACAGTGACTGATTTGCCCAACTTAAATCTATTTCACCTTATCAACTTCTTTTGCTGTGCCAACTTTGTTATTTCGTCTTCTCATCCCAAAGCTGTGGATAATTGACAATTGATGATAAGCTTTACAGAGGAGATTAGGGTAACATTATGTTTCATTAGTTTGGAGTAGTACAGAATTGCATAGCCTTGGATAAAAGACAGTGGTACAACTCTTGTCCCATAGAATGTGCAGTGCGTGAGGGGAACAAAAGGTTACACATAAAAGCAGAATTATAGCTATATTTATGGAGGATTATAGAAATATAAATTACTTGCACCCTTTTCCCCCTCAATTGTCCCAACCTGATAAAGCTTGTCTTTTGTTGATATACAGTAGCTGATCTCTATACTCGTCTCACCTTCTTTTCCTTTCCCATTCCTTCCTTTCCTATCTCCTCTGCTATGAACATGTTTTTCTAACGGCAGATTAGAGGATCTTGGTGTTTATGTACATTTAATCCAGGAAAAATTGTCTTGGAAAAAGGAAAAGTCTTTTTAGGAAGAAGTAGTGAGAGATGAAGAGTTGAGCAGCAAGAAAACTTCCTCAGAGACAGAGATGTGTCAGTAATTCCTAGAATTCTTTGAATCTGAAAATTTACTGCCTCCATCTTTTTAGTCTACCTGGAGGATGCAAATTGATCAGATTTTGGGTTTAGAATATTAAGGGTCAGTTTTAGTCTTTGTATCCTTTAGTCTGCTAAAGGCCATTAATACAGGCCATTCTGTTTCATTAAAAATAACTTAAAAGATGAAACAGTTAAAGATGTTCATGCCTAACTCTTGATTTTCTGGAGACTGATGGTCAAGTACACTTAGACTTTGACTGCTGTTGTGCAACTCCTCTAAATATTTGTTGTGACATTTTATGCTAATCTAACAATTCTCAATTGAAAATTATGTATGCTGTGAATCTGAGCCATCAAAGCAATTAATTCTTAAAAAAAAAAGAACACCAAACAAAACACAATAAAAACCCCACCCAAAACCCTAAAAACAAACCCCAACAACCTGATAAGAACTATGAAACATAAGAGATTGAATCAACAAAGGCTTTTTGAGTATAGCAGTTGAGACGGTGAGAGAATGAAAAGATGATGCACCGATGTACCTAAATGCCCTCTAGTCATTGTCATGGGAACTTCAGTGGGTTTTGGCCCTAAAAGCTAAAGATGGTTTACATTTATCTCATTTCTCTGGATGTAAATTGAGTTTTGGATGGTTTTAAATCTCTGCAAAAAACCTTGGGGAGTAAAAGTGGTTTTGCTACAGTAAATGTTAATGTGAGAAATCTTTGGGTTTCTGCTGGTGCAGATCCTGAAATGGGTGTGAGTACTTGAGTCAAGCCCTTTGCCTGTAGGTTTTGGGTTGGGGCTGTTTGGGGGTTTTTTTTTTGGAGTTTTTAAATTGTTTTATTTTTGAGCTCGTATCAAGGCTACCATGAGTGGTTGATCTCCTGGAGCTAGTTTTTTGGAACTCCTGTGTAACTGGAAGAATCTCTCCTGAAAAGAAGGCTTTTTTTTCCTGTGCCCAGCTTTAGAAATTTGATTATCCAGGTTCTGCCACTGTGGAATCAACCTTGGGAAGAGCTTATGAAGTTATAATTAGGTTTCTGATGGCTAAGCTTCAAAATGTACAACTTCCATGAATATATTTGCAGTGCTTTTTGCCTGGTTTCAAACTCCTGCCAAGTTCTTGCCTTGAATTTAAGGCATCTGTAGGTAGAAAGAGACAGCAGAGCACTGTAACTGAGACGGACAGAAGCGCATTATGGGAGACACATTCCTGCTGTCAGAAGCTCAGCCACCACTCATCCGTAAACAGATTCCCCTTGGTCACCACTGAACAAGGTCACCACACCTTACTAATGGAGATAGGCACCGAGGTTTTATTTTTCTGTTAGTTTGTCTGACTCTTAGTGCTGTTTTCCCCATAATTTTAGTCTCTGGGCAAGACAAAATGACCCAAGAAAGCGTGCTTGGGAGTTCAGGGGACTGATGCACTGGATTTTCACCCGTGGAGACCTATCTTCAAATACTGGTGTGGCTTCCAGATGAAAATGAGCTCTTACCTGTCTGCTCTGGTACTGGATTTTGCACCTCGGGTAAAAATGCTGCAAGTTTTGCCTTGACTGAGTGCTGGCAGGTTTAGAAAGGGAGACATGCTGGTGCTCAGGTGTTTGCAGTGATGGGTGCTGTACCAGCACTGCAGGAGCCATTGGTCAGGAGAAAGGTGAAATGTCAGAATCCACCTCTTTTAGAAAAAGACATTTTCTGAGGGAGGCTGGCTTGCACTGAATTTTTAACAACAACACTCCTTTCCTTTCCCTGTATGGATCTAAACATAACTTTATTCAGCCAGGAGAGACCCTCTTGTCTCCCTCATTTCCATTAATGCAGAGTTGGCTTTGAACAGCAGGCAAACTGGTGTTTACCATGGCAGTGCTTGCCATGTTGACAGTGCTGAGTGATTCTTAAGTGTTCAGTAAATCAGTGAAATTTTCTGAACAGTGGGAAGTTTTGATGTCATTAACAAAAGATGCATGTTAACTAGCAGCTGCAAATTAATTAGAAAAATAATTTAGAACTTGCTGCTTTTTTTTTGTGTCTCCTTTCTGCTTCATGCTGTGTGAACCAGGCAGTCTAAAGCAAGGATATCCAGTGAACCTGAATGTCCAGAGCTTTCAGGATGTGAATACTATAATTTTCCAAACATTGCATTGGTTTTATGTCCTGCACTGGCTGCTTCTAGAACATGGATCAGGGCACTGCCTGTCTTACAATGCTTTTCACTGTCAGTTTTCCTCATGTGCTCGTCTTGGGAGCGTCCAAAACCCGTCCAGTTCTGCGTCAGCCAGGACGAGCTCGTGTCCATCTGAGCAGGCCCAGCCTTGCCAAATGAGCTTCACTGTGCTGAGGATCCCATCCAAAACCAGGCAAATGGGATTGGGGAAGGCAAGGCAAGCAGCATTAAATGTGTAATGATACCAATTAATGAGTGCTTGCCTCATATTTTGGAATACAGGGAATCATTTCATAAACCTGTTAGGGTTGTGTTTGGAGCAATAACTTTCTACTTTCTTTTAAGGGAAACAATCTTACTTTATTTCCATTTGCTGCTTCTAGCAGTGTCAGCTTCTTTAATTATTGCTATTTAATTATGTCTTAGCATTTGAACTCTCCTCATTAACCTTCATCAGACTGAGACACCTAGGATAATGCAATGGCAAAGCCAACATCTTGTGTAATTTTTTTTTCCTCCCTCCACCCCCTTCCCAAATCTCTGGAATTCATTAATTGAATGTTATAGCATCTGGGCCACTTGAGTATTCGAATCATGCAGCAACATGGGTAGTGTTAGCCTGCTATGGCTCAATAAACCTCTCATTCTCTTGTTCACGGTTCATTTGAATTTTGCAGAAAACTCTGGAAAAAAAGATGAGGCATTCAAATAAAAATGGTGCAGATAATGGTAGGAGGAGATGAAGAACTCAGACAAATGTTTACCCCAAGTACAGTGTGTATGTGGCACTGTCATTCCTTTAATTGAAAAAGAGAATGGGCTTTAGAGCAGAAACCCACAAGCCAGAGCACCCAGGCTCTATTCCTGTGTGACCTTCAGCTGTCACTGGAGCTGTCCTCTCTATCTGAAAGCAGAGTTTTTATTTCATGCTGCTAAAGTAGCAGAGCCTAATTTCTCATTTGACAAGTGCTCTAAGATCCTGTGAGGAAAGGTATAATAAAAGTGCAAAATAAAACTATATGTGGCAGTATTACTCCTGATTCTAATGGATTTTAGTAGGATCTTTAATCCCTTTATCTACCATGAATAGATGCATTGTCTATAAAAGAAGCTTTAAGCTCTTTCACTTCACTTTGGTAACACCTTGGCAATGCAAATATGCCTTTGGAGTGTGTCTCATGATACTGGAAATGAAAGTGCAGGAATAAAGTGTAATGACTGTGATGGGGGTTCTTTAATCCAGATGCTGGACCTAAGCAAGACTTCTGTAGTTTCCCCCCCTTTCTTTGCCCTCCACACCACAAAGATGTGGCTCACACTGCCTTTTCTCCCAACACAGTGTATTCCCAGGGCCTGGCTTGGATTAGGCAGTCATGGAATAGACCTTAGGCTGTGTTACACCTAACAGAATACATCTCTGAATTGAGGTTTTACTTGCATCCCGGAGCTGTAAAACTCCTGCGTGAGGTAGAAGCAGGATGATGCTTTCACACTGAGAATTGCCTGTGGTGAGCACGGATGTGCTTGTGATAGGAGAGGGCTGACCTTTATTTCGCAGAGGGAGAAAGGGTGAGAGACTAAACCATGGGTTCGTCATAACTAAATATGAGCATTTATCTGGGCTGCCCAGGCTGGAGGCTCCATGCTCCCCTCGCAGTCAGTGCAAGGAGGCTGGAAGCTCCAAAGGGTGCCTGATCCCCCTAACACCTGCTTTGCTCTCTGGAGGTGGTTGGCTCATTACTTAAATGCTTAAAGCCAAGTGGGATGAATTCTGGTTGAAAGCCAAGGTACAGGAAGGCAGTTAGGTGCCTGATCCCTCCTTATCGTCTAAATCGTGGCTTCAAAAAGGACAGAGCTTCTTTGAGTATCCTCCTGGATGTGTTCCTGCCTAATCTCTTCCCTGCAGCCTCAGTACTTCCTTTGCTCTCCTGTGCTTTTCCAGGGAGCCAGAGGAACTCTCCATTCCTCTGCCTGAGGCTACAAGTGACCTTTTGTTCCATGTAACATTTGTTGCCAGTGCTGGCGAAGGAGCTCTCCCATCAGCTTGACTCTGTTCTGTCTGACTGCTGGGAATGAGGTACAAACCTCGCCATCGTCAGCACACCACAGGGACTCAAGGTTCCTACCTTCAGTGGGAGAGGTTAGTTTGTTGCCTTTTTCTGCGCCCCCCGCTGCCCCCCGCCCCGTTTTGAGCGACAAAACAGAAGCTGGAGGCAGATTTTTATAAAGGTAGGGAAAAAGCAAAAACTTTATTTCGGAAGCTTTTCCGAAATACAAGCAGAGGAAGGGCAGTCCCTCCTCCAGCCTGGAACAAAGGCCCAGTATACAAAAGGTTTGGGTAAGGATAGGGTGTGGGCAGGAAAAAGATCCAAAGATGAAGAGAACAAAAAAGATCAAAAAGATGGCTTCTCTCTATCCCATAGCTCTCTATATATCCTGTCCTAACAAAAAGCACAGTTTACAAAGATTCTCCAATTAAGACACAGAATGTTCATCTTTNATGTTCATCTTTCGGTTGTCACTCTGCGATAGCATGTTCTCAACCCCAGAAAGATAGGTGGCTCTATTTTGTCTAGAATATAGGGTATTATTATTCTGAAACAGCTCAGGAATGCTAGCATGGACTAGGCAAAGGCAAAAGCAAAAAGCAAAAAGCCCCTCGGCCTCAAGTTCTCCTCTGAGTTTAGGATCCGAGTCACTGTGCCTGACCCAGATGTGGCTATGGGTTGCTCAGTCACGCAGGGAAACTTCTGTGCTCTTCTGCAGGGAAAGAGTTGTGTTGTGCTTTCCAGTGGTCACATCAGGCTGTCACCACTCAAGTTGAGTGTCACTGTGCTGGCACTCCAGCAGTTCACATCTACAGCAGAAGTAGCACCCCCACCGAGGCTGTCACTGCTTCGTTTTGGCTGCTTGTTATTTCTTGCTGAATTAAGTAACGCTTTCGATTTTCTAACGACTGGTTCTTCCTCTCCCAGTCCTTCATAGTCGGCTGTCTGGAATAGATGCTTATTTTTTCCTCTTGTCTTTACTGTTTGCATTCTGCATTTGTTGGGTTTCAGTGAGACTCTCTCTCCATCCACAGAAAATCAAGTGAAACCTCCTCCCTAGAAACCTTTGACCTTGTCTCTTTACAGAGATCTTGATTACCTCGAACGAGGCTGTCCAAACCAGGCTATTTCACTGCTTTCCTTTTGTTAAGAGCTTGATTTTTTTTTTGCCCTTCATGCAGAAGTAGTTTTCTTTACTCATCTTGTCCTTTTTTTTCCTCTTTCCTTGTCTGAAATTGAAGTGGAAAAGAGGAGTGGAGGAGCCATAAGCAGGGCAAAGAAAATGACAGACTGCTCTGTGTCACTAACTCTGCAGAACAGGTCACTGGGTAGAGACATCAGCCTCCTATTGCCTATGCTCAGTTTCATATTTTTTATTTGTCTTTACTGTTATGTATCTGATGTAGAGACATACTTTTTTTGACAATGACCAGCCACTTAGTCCACATTTTTCAAAGAGAAAATGAGATAATCATCGTGTGGCCTGGTATTACTGGGAGGGCTGATTAGATTTGCTCAAAAACGGTGGCATTTTATGGTTACTTTTATGCTCTGTAAATACAGGAAGAGACAGATTGAAGAGATTACTTTACAAAAAATTCCATTTCAAGTCACTGGGGAAGCAGGTAACCTTCAGATCTGAGCTTTGCATAAGAATGCAGGGGAAGAGAGAGGGTTTCTATTAACACTGCCAGCTTCTTAAAAAAATACACTGTCTGCTGCTCTACATCAGCCTTCCTCCCTGCCTGCTTTCTCCCTTCCACCCACCTTGTCCCCTGGCAGTGCCATTAGAGATGAGCCAGTGACTCGGGGCCATTCCTTAGCAGAGCCAAGTAGTCATAGCTCCACTGGCTCCAGCGGAGCAGGAACGATTTACGCCGGCTGAAGGATGGTCCCTCGTGGTTTGAGCCTAACCCAGGGCGGGTTTTATCAACAGTACTGGGATTTTTGTTTGGTTTGCTGTGGTGACAGAGGTCACTTGTAAATTTTTCACCTGTGTCCAAAGTTTGAGGCTGTTCATGACTGGGGTATAAACGCCTTTGAGAACGGTTCTGAATGAAAACTTGGGTACACAGGTCTAGGGAGATAGTTTGGCTTCTGATTGAAAAATCTATTGATTTTTTTAAAACAACCAAACAAAGTAGATAAACCTTTGTGTTATCCAGATCATGTGTCATAAAATCAGATTTTTATTCTCTTCATGCTTAGGTTGTGGGAGAATGGAACTAATGTGCCCGTTTTGTGACAGCATTTGAGGCAGGACCGTGGTTTTATGCAGTGCATAACCCAGTGCATCTCTTATTTCTTTTGTAAGGATGCAATGCAGCCACCGTAAAAATGTTTTAATCATATTGATTGATTTCATGCAAAACCAAAAAGCAGTGATTTTGTGATTATTTGCATACTTTTGGGTGACAGTTGAGTAAAAATAGGAACTTCTGGATGCTTGTTAATCCAAGCGTCAAAACTATGTCTCCCTTTGCACTTGAGCTGTGCACCTACATGGGACTATTTCAAGAACAATAAATGAAATCACAACGTGGTCCATCAGGCTTGCCTATACCCACCACAAGAAATAAATTGAGGCAATTAGAGTAAAATAGTTTTGTGTCAAGCTCAGATGTGTAGCTATCTAAATATCTACCAAACAATATATTTATTTTAATAAAGATTTAAGGATGATCTTTGACCACTGTTTTAATTAGGTTTAAATGAAAATTGATTTTATGTTCCATCTGTGGCTCCTGTGCATTTACTTGTCCAGATACTTCAGGTGATTGTTCATATTCCCAGATTTGTCATATGTAACTTATTGCTACTTTTTAACCTTGTGAAATGAAGCACCAGATTCTTTGACACCGATCACATACCTGATGCAGGAAGCTACATGAAATCCTGATTGTACTCTGGGCTTCCCTTGTTAGTCACAGAAGCTCCAAGCAGTAAAATACTCTGCTGTAGGGCTAAGTACACATGGGAATCATGGATCTGTCGAGGTCAGTGGCAGAATTATCTCTTTGTCCACGATTTCATGCTTAGGGAGAAATACTACTTACCTGAAAGGCCTGAGAATATTAAATAGACAGGATGGGCAGCTAAACCTAGAAAGAGAACTGTAAGATTAAGCAGGCTCTTGTTTGGGCTGTAGTTCTGTTGAAAACTACAGGAGTTCCATCAGCTGGTCATGAGGAACTCATGTTTCATCACAGACCCTCAGACTCTAACTCTCTTTTCTCTGAGATTGTCTCACTTCAGAAAGGGGAGAGGATCCTTTTTCTTGTTTGTGATGATGTCTGGGTACTCTGTTATCTGCACCTCCTCACAGAAACCACCTCTCTGTAGAGCTGGCTGTCCAAATATGGGATAAGTAGTGGATCTCATGAGAAGTCAGGTATTTATAGCTGCTCCACCCTCTTCTGCTGCCACAGTAATTTTTCATACAATGCTTTGGCCCAGACGTTGTTGTAGTAGATAACTTATAAGGCTGGCATTGCTATAACTCTGTGATCTGTTTGATTCCTAAGTCTAAAAAAGCCTTTTTTTTTTTTTCTTTTTTTTAAATTGGGGAAATGTAACTTTGTGCAAGCTCTGCACACAAATATAGCAACTGCTGTTGAGCTTGTCAGCCCTGGCAGTGTCCTGTTGAGAGGCCTCCTGGTGTCAAGTGCACTTGCCTTCTCAATATGAAAAGGAATTTATATTTGTAATGAATATTCATACAAGAAAGACATGGGTGATCCACAGATAAAACAAAGGTTTTTAGCCTTGCAAAAGCAGTACTGTGAGAATTAGTATGAAGGGAATCTTAAATGGCACAATTCAGCCTATCTCATCACAGGAGCCAATGGGTGCAATTCTGCCCGAATTGATGGAGTGGCTTTCATTTACCCCAGCGGTGAATTTGTTACCTACCCAGCCAGACCTAATACTTTTTGACATGAATAGATGAGAGGATCAGTCTATTAATGCAGAAGATTTAGTAGCTATTTGGCGAGTTTTTCCCATCTTTGACATTTCAGAACGGAGCTTAATGATGCAGCAGTTTAGCACAAACAACCTGACTGCATGGGGACATTTCTTTTCCTCTCTTTCTGCTGCCTTCTCTGGGCTTAGCCGGAGTGGATCCTCAGTGTGGATGACTTGGGACAGTAGGGTCCCTTTTCAAGTGCACCTACAGGCTTTGCCACAGCTGTTAATCTTCCTTTGTGAAGCAGGAGTTCTACAAGGGCACAGGTTAGGCAGTTTTTCAGAGCTTATAATAATCCTGTTTCCCTGGTTCCTCAGAAGATGTTGTGTTTTAAAAAAAAATTAAAAAATAAAAAAAAAAATTACACACTTTAATAGAAATACTTTTCCTTCATTAAATTAAATCTCTAAAGCCCAATAGCATTTTCAGTGCTTATATGAAAATGCCAGTGGGGATTTGAGATTAAAAGCGGTATTTTTGTACAAGTCAATGAAGATCTCAATAGGAAAGAACACTCTTCAAATATAAATTCCTTCAGTATTGAGAAAGACAGATTTTCTACTTAGGTCCTTGATAATACTTCTCCCAATCATGTTATGAAATTCTGTTTTCACATATCTGATATAAGGCTGTTACACATTAGCTCTCCATTTAATGAAATCTTATTAATGGTGCCTTTTTTATTATAGAGATATGCCAAGCTACTCAGATTTAATTCATGTTTAACAGTAAACATGAGGTACTGTGATCCATTTGTATGCAGCTCAGGTGGTCTTTTTCTATCAAAAAAATGATTGAATGACATATTAAAAATAGAACTAAAATATATCTAGTATTGATTTATGTTGGTATAATCTTGGACATACATTGCCATGAAAGACCACTTACATATGTGACTCCGCTTACATAGAGGAGTAGGAAAGGAATTTATAAAAAAAAAATCCCGAGAAAGGTTTGTTGATGGTTTCTTTTGGGTTTTTTTTCCTCCCTCTTCTGATGTCTCCTATCCATTGAAGCAAGAAAGAAAAAACCTAACAACCTGAGGTCTGCATTTTTGTAGATAAAATGATCAAGTGCAGATTTGGGGAAAGCGCTTTCCAGATTGTTTTACAGTGAAGAGAAGAAACAGGCATAATTTTGTTTTAGTAATAAATGCAAGCAGATGTAAAGGGTTTTTTTCGATTCACGGATCTCAAAGCATTGTATAAAGCCAGATAATTGTTACCAGTGCTTTTAAAATGGTGGAAAATAAACCAAGAGTTGTGAAAACAGATGTCAAAAAAAAAAGGTAGTGTGAGTATATACAGTCCCTACACCAATTTTCATCATAAGATGATCTGGGTCAGAAGGGACCTTAGCGACCATCTCATGCCAAACGCCTGCCAGGACAGGGTCACCTTCCACTAGACCAGGTTGCTGAAAGCCGCATCCTGCCTGGTCTTGAACACTTCCAGGGATGGGACATTCATGGCTCCTCTGGGCAACCCGTGCCAGGGCCTCACCACTCTCTCTTTGGAAGGTACCTGATCTGCTGCTTAAAATAATCATCAGTTCTTCAGTAGTCATCTGTGCTCTCAGAAAAAGCCCAAAATAAGATTTAAACCCTGCCCAGTTAACTCAAGGCAGTCAAGAACATCATGCTCAAGGACAGACCTTGAGTTCTGTCCCTATCTTCAATTAATATGTTCTGTCAGCACTGAGGTGTTCTCACTCTGGCTTCCCTCCTGAACCTACACAGACAAAGCAGGGGATAGCTGGGATAGAGAAACAGTGTTTTGACACAACCCCTGTAATTTTTCCAAACTGTGTGTTATAAATTTGAGCCTTCAGAGAATCCCTGTTTTCGGGCTTTCAGGGTGGGAAGAGGCTGTTATTTTTCCATGCTGAAGCTACTTTTCTTTGTCACCTAAGTCAATATTCACTGGATTAGATGTTGAGCAAGAGCAATCACGATCCTGTAATATTCTGTTCAGAGTGTCAAGGTGGAAGGAGGGAAAACAAGATTCTGGTTCATGTGCTGGTTAATGCTATGTACTTTAAAAAAAAAAAAAAAGCTACAGTATAATGTGTTTAGGATACTCCTGGAAGTGCAATTGTGATTTCAGGTGTCTTCAGGCTGAGAAGAGGTTTTGCCTGGAGACTTTCCAAATGTTGGCCAAGTCTTCTTGGCCTGTAAGAATTGAAAAGCAGGAATAGTTGCCACTATTTTTTTACCTCTGTTATTTTTTTCTGGCGCTCTTCCTTTAGGTACAATTTGGAAATACCTGTTAGAGTTGGTGGGAAAGGTATGTGGATTTCTGGGAGACTTGGCCAAAGGCAGAACTCTGGTTGCCTATGGATACTGACATCTCCTGAACTAGGTGACAGCTGAATGCAGTTTTTGAAGATCTAAACTGTGGAGTTAAATGGGATTTAGGCTACTTTAGTGGCTAAATCTGTTTGCGGATTTATTCCTGAATGTCTTTTGAAAGGTTACTCATCAGTTCAGTGGAAGAGCAACAGAAAGAACACAGGATTTTTGTCTTCTCTCCTCATATTCAGACAATGCTACATTATGTGTTTGACAGAGGACAATGACCTTCAGAAAGTTTTCCATCATTTTAGAAGCTTTCTCAAAACTGGGACAGTGGTCTGGGCTCAGCCTTGACAGCTTCTGAAAAGTCTCTCCAGGGTTCAGTCCTAAATATCATCAGTGTGGACATGCCTGGTTTGAAAGTTTAAATTCTGCAATGATGAGAAAAACCTGTTTGAATTTAGTGGCATGCAATCTCTCTTTTTTCTTTCTCTGCCTTGGAAATGTGCAGGACTGCATTAAACCAACTCTGGAAACAAAACTGCTTAAATCCACTCTGGCTTTTGCATGTGCTCTGTATGGTAATAACTGTGGCTAATGGGAAGATAGCTTCTATAATTATTATAATCAATAGATTGGGAATGCAAAGATAAAGCAAATTAGGAGTAATCTGTTCTCTGTTTCTTCTAAATCAGTTCATAAACCAAGAAGACAGCCAGTGCAAGCGCTGCCTTGACTTTTCATTCAAATCAAGCTTTTGTGTCACATTCTGCTAAGGACAGCAGGGTTACATCTTGTTTTTCCACTTGTCTGGAGTCTCTCTATTAATTTTTCTTTCATCTGAAATGGCTCCAAATCTCTCAAATGTTTTTGCCTGGAGAGCAGTATGGTTGTGTGACACGGCTTTCATCAGAGGTCTGGGTAAGACCAGGGGCTGTCCCCCCAGCCTGGTGGGGCCAGGGAGCTGTGGGAAGATGGGTTCATGTGTTTTGCTGGCAGTAATGCCAACAACTCAGTGATCTGTGTTGGGTGAGCTGCTTAACCCGTCTTTGCTTCAAGGATTCATTACGAGAATAGGCTCAAAATTGCTTTTCTCTTACTGGCAAAGTGCTGCCTGAAAAATACATTTTCTATAGCCTGAGGGATATTTGGGAAGAATTATCAACCCCTGTGCAAATGGGGGACACTTAGTACAAACAGGGATGTATGTGGTCATGTTGTGTTCACTGATTTTCAACTCCACGAGGTTGGCTGTTTTCTCTGAAGTCTACCTTTGTTACAGGGAAGGAGTGTTGGATTCCAGCTCTGCTGAAGGTCATTAGCATTCTCCTGCTGTATTACATGCAGATTTTCTTGGCTCACAAGAATAGCATTACATGGAGTATGCATCCTATATCAGCAAAAGAAATGCATGCATGCAGAGATATAGCCAGGGTTTATAGGCTTATTAGAAGACTTATAAACAGTCCTCTCCTCCACCTCTTCTGCCCTTATTTCCCACTGACATTCCCCCTGGCTGTGTTTTCCCTTCTTCACCCTTATGTACTTCCAACAGATTGGGGTGAGAAGGGTTATTTTTGCTTTAAATAACTTAAAATCAGCAGTGGAGTCTTTGATCTATCACCACCCTGTATTGGCTGACCCTTGGGTGCACAGAGAGTATTTGGGAGTAAATATGAATTCAGTTATGTAGCCTTGGCTCAGGAATTCAAATGCCAGTTGGCAAAATTCCTCACAGTGAGAGGATGTGAATACAGCCCTCTTTCAAATGGGAAGGGCTGAGCAGCCAAAAATGTATCAAATGACACAGGCATGCATGTGGAAATTCTCCCTGTACTTGTTCAGGAACTTCTGCGCCGTACAGAGTATGTAAACTGAGCCCTGTTGGCACCAGGGTAATTTGGCTTTGTATGGGATGATGTGAAGGATGGGGAAGTTGGGGAACATGGAAAATGGATCAGTTATTTCCACTCCCCCTTAAATTAGTCTGTTTTTTCTATTTTAATCAGGATGGGAGCAGAGGTGGGGAAATAACACTGCTTCTGCAGGTGTGGTAAGATGCCTGCAGAGAAAACGCGTGCTCGTTGGAAGAGATGAGAGGAGCCCCTTTCAGATGTGGTGACACAAATGCAGGCTCAGTGCAGCAGCAGTCGGCTGGTTGGTTGCCAGCAGCCTGCAGCAAATGGGACAATGCCTCCGTAACCCTGAGTGCTGTGGTCCTGCTAGAGCTGGGTGCATGGCAAGGAAGCCTCCCTGTTTCTGGAGATGTTTTCACTGCAATCATTGCTTCTTTGTTTTGAGAAGCTGTTGCCGGCTCAAACCACCTTCGATGCTGCCGTTCAGTTGTTCCAAAATAGGTTGCATCAATTGAAGCAGGAATCAAGAGTAAGAAGCTTAGAGATGCCTTGCTGAATGCCAGGCTATTCTGAGGACAGTGATAAGAAAAGTGAAAGCAGTATTCTATGATCCAGGATCATCTTCTTATACAAATCTTTTTTCTATGGAGTAGTGTTCAAACTACATTAGCGAGGTAGTGAGATGCACAGGTGCTCTGATGGTGGACATGGTCTGAAATGCCAGTGGACTGAAAGAGGCAGGAAGCTGGTGACCAGGGAAGTTAATTATAGGTCAAAAAGGTGATTTCCTTGCTTGTTTTGCCATTTCTGTAGGTGTCGTAGAGTCTGTGTTGCATGCAGAACACAACTGTGCTGCAGCTGGCACCTTTGGTGTTGGATGGATAAACAGACCACAAACGAATTGCAAGTGACCAAGTCCTGGGCTTTATGCTTCTTTTGGCACTGAGAGGTTCCTCAAGTTCAAGGCACTTAATTAAAGAGTAGTCAACAACGTGTCAATGCTGATGGAAGCAGTGACACTATCTCAGGCTGTGGCATCCCTCTGCGATATCAACTGCTGAAATTTTTTCCCCTTCTTAATTTTTTTGGTAAATATGCCTATTGTGCACACTGACTCACACTTTGTATTAATGAGAAATGTAAGGCTTTAAAAAAACAATTGCACTGTAGCCTCATTACTATGAAAAATCCATTACGTGGAAGCCATTTGTCAAAGCCAACTGTTTAGTTGCTGTAATTTACATATTTATCAAGTTTGATTAGAATGTAATGACTTTGACTTTCTTCATTTTTTTTAACCTTTCTAACCCTCTTTCCATGAAAAGGGTGTTTTGGTTTGTTTTATGGGAAAGGGCAAAACATAATTCAATTTACATTCACTATCAAATATATGTATTAATGTTTTGAATAATTTGAATATTTTTTTTACAATGGAAATGAGTTGCATTTCCATGTTTTTACATGGAAACTGATGTGGGGTCTTATCAATCCATGAAGCTTTTGTCTCTGCCAAGGGATCTAGCTGGCAAATAAGCAACACAAGACTCTCTAAATAAGATAATGAGTGTTAAGCTACGCAGTTAATGTTGGATATCCATAATTCTTGTAGCTGAAGGATCAGACATGGATAGGCTTCCAGTACAATCACATGATTTATTGTGGGTGATTGTTTTAATTAGCATCTGATGCTGGGAGGCTTGTGACACAGCATCAGCTAGAAGCATTGTATTCCCTTGAACACAGGCTGGTACCCAGGAGGCTGCTGAGGACACTGATCCACACAAGCATCTCACACTCCACTGAGCTGTTATAAGACAGCAGAGGTGATGAGAAGTTGCTCCAGCAGCTGATACTGGGAGCTGTTAAAGTTAAGAAATGTGGCACTGCTTGTTTGCAGCTGGCCTCAAGTGAAGAATTCTCTTCCCTGTGCAATGGCAAAGGCTACAAGATACGATATGGTGGCTGCAGGAATGACAGGTGAAGAGCAGGATGCCAGCTCTCATCTGAGCTTTAGAACATGAGAATTGAACAGATCTGTGGTTTGCCTGAACATAAGGGTTCATCTGAAGGGGTCACCTAGTTCCTTGGGAGTAGTCTATGGCCCAAGCAAAGGCTGGAACAACGCATACAAAATTAAGTCATTTTAAAGAAATATAAATGCCAAGGGAAGAGGCAAGTGACAAATAGGATGAAATTCAGCAAAAGAAACTGCTGGCTGGATACCAAGAAAAATACCCTTAGGTTGAGAGAATGGAATAGTTTTCCACAGAAATTGGGTGCTGACCAGATAAGGATGAGCTAAAAGGTCCTTCCCAGATCAATTGTGAAAGAGAATACAGATATTTTAGTGCCTAACTCTGCGAGCTAGTGAATATCAAGCAGCAGGTGGCCAGCCACAAATATAACCTACGTGACAAAAAATGATCTGCTACAGAAGCTGTGGCATGCAGTTCGTCAGCCCCTTTTCTGTCCTCTGCTGCTTCACAGCATCTCCCACTTGACATTCCTATCTTTGACGTGTCCCATCCTTTAAATAAATGATGACTGAGAGTGATCCCCTTGAGCTTCAACTTGGAGCGTGTTTTTATTAATTTATTTCTCGCTGTGCTAGATTTCTCCCCCTCCACTTTTAAAGGCTCCTTTGACTTTAATTAAAATTCTCCATAGGCTTATTGCCTTGAGAGAGAGAGAGTGTGAGTGTGTATAAATTGGTTTTAACAGTTTGCTGACTAGATAGGTTTTACGAAGCTCACACAGCCTTCCCGTGTGCGTGTGTGCAGGCAACAAAATGTGCTTTCCCGTATGCCCTGTGCTGTATTGATTGACTGCACCTCTGGAATTTATTGCTAGCTAATGATGGGACAAAAAGGACAATTAGGATCGGTGGGCACTCCGTGCACACGAAGTTAATGTGGTGCTTACAGAGAGCTTTGAGAAGGAACACGTCTGCGAGAGGAGCTGCTCTTGGTTTGATGTAAGGCAGGGGACTGAAGAGGCAGGTTGGCTCTAGAAGGAGAAGGTTTTATGTGTCCAGATGGAATTTAAACATCTTTGTGATAATTGTTTTTGCAACAGAGGGGAGAATGTCATAGGCAGCATCTGAATAAGGATGGCAGCTTGCTTAATTGTTGGTCCTTAATAAGAATGGAAAGTGCCCTGCCTCCAGGCACACATCTCACCACTTTCTTTTGAGCAAGAATACAAGGGTGTGACAGGACTTTCTCCTGCCAGACTGTGGGATTTATGATACAGGTCAAACACTCTTAGTGCACTTCTGTCTGAGGTCGTGTCTGTGACACTGCTGATGCTGGGTCAGTCACTAGTGAATGGAGTGCGCACACCTAGGCAAAGCTGATTTAGGACTCGTGACTCCTCCCACGCCACAGACTTCCTGACATCTCATCCCTGTGATTAAAAACTGCAAATAATCGATGAACAAACGCAGGTGCCTGGCAGTGTGTCCAGGACAGGTCACTCCACTTCTTTGTGAAAGGGAACCCTTTCCACCCCATCTTTGACATCCTGCTTACGTTAAGAACGGGTTTCTCATCCTGATTTGAAGCCCATGTCTAACATTACACTGAAGAAGGATTTACTGCTTGCTGGCTTAAGGATGTGTGTACTTCAGCTCTGAGGGCAGTCTGCATCCCTCACCTTGCTGAAGTATTTCCAAATTGGAATTTGGGGTGTAAGACCCTCTCTTGAGCATCTCAATTTTTGGTGCTGCATGTTCAGGTATGAATTCTTATTTCAGGCAAGCCATGAATATTAAAAGAGAAGCTATTCACTAGTGTCTATTTCTCGCCTTGTGGGCTCAATCCTCTCTCCAAATGGAGTGCTGGTGCTTCCCAGAGAGGTCAGTGTCACGTTCTGAGGAGCATGGCTCTTCATGAATCTCATTTCAGCAGGTTGCTTTTGATCGACCACTAGCTCAGCTACCGAAGAACACAGTCATAGTTCAGTAAAGGCCAAAACCTCTTGCAGAACACCCTGCAAGTCTTGCTTGGGATCACTGCTTTCAAGCCAGGTCTTGTACACTGAAGGTTTTATTCATCCTAACCCTGTCAGTCCTTCTCCTTTTGCCCAGGCAGGGTCTGATGCAACACAGAAATCAGAAAAATAACCATCTCTTGTGTCCTGTGATTGATCACGTCCCCACTTCCTTTCAATGAGTATTTTAGGGTTCATGTTGTTCAAGTCAGTGTCAAAAAGGTGGAATACGGGAGATTAACCGGTGACAGTGTTGGTTGTGTTGCTTCACTCTTCCCCCAGGTTTGAGCCTTTAGCTCAGCAAGCTGAAGCTTTGGTTGCTTTTCAATTTTTTTCCTCACAGAATGAGATCTGACCCTGCTGAAAAAAGGTACCTGAGCAGGTATCCATCTTTGTCCACTATTTCATGCCTCTCCAACTCTTTTTTTTCCAGTTCTGCTCCTGTTATACTTTTTGCCTTTTTCTTATGTGCAGAATATGAGACCTAGCCCCAGTGAATAGAGGCTTTCTAGTTACACCTTCCCAGAAATATCTTTGCTGATTTTTGGGTGTTGTGTTGCAGCTTGCTTCTTCCTTATTATTTTATTCATTGGTCTTGAGAGGGTAGAGATGCTGGACTCACAGGTTCTGGAGTTGCGTCTCATGGCAGCTATAGATGTTATTTTCAGCACTGCCTTCCTTGGAAAAATCCAAGATGAGCACAAGAATATGGCTGCGCATCTCAAAGAAACTGGAAGAGTTTTGAGAATAGCTGTACTGGGACCCTCAATTCTGTTCTGAAGTGTACATGGTTTTGCTCAATTTTTATATGGGAAAGTCTGAGCACTAAATTTAATCACAGGCAAATCCACAGCAAAACTGGAAAAAACCAGATCAAAGGTGTCCTGGCTGCTCCTGTAACTGCTGGACTGCTCCGTGAGGGGTTGGTAATTCCCTCTTCACTACCTTGGCTGAAATTCTGACATAAATTATTCTCTTATCTTTAAGTCCATGCATACTTACAGCAAACAAACACAGCCGTAGCCCTCTCCACTGGAGAGAGCTGATAGAGAATTACTTTTTAACAGGCCCTAGCATCATCTTTTGAAACTCTGGATTTTAAAGACAAACTGAAAAGGTACCTGTGTAATGCAGTATTGCAAGTGGAAATGTATTTTAGTTCTATCCCTTTGTAAAAAGTGAAGGCTACTGGGATGGTGAACATTCTAGAAGGGTGATAGCTCTGAACAGAGAGAGCAGGGTAGTTCCAGTTTGGATTGATTCCTTCCCAAAGGATGAGGTCTGCTTCCTCTGGGGCAGCAGGCAGCTCCCTAGTGTTTCTGTCTCCTCTTCACCAAAGAGAGGCTCAGTTAAGTGGAACTCAGTTAAGAGAACCCTCTGGAATGGCTGAAGACCATTATTGCTGTCACTGGTGGTAACCGGAGAAGTGCTGCTACATATGTAAGATACTGCATTTCTATCTGGTATAAAATTTTTAGAGAGGGTTAAATAGGACGTGCTTTGGTTTATTCAGCTTGTCGTTTAATGTCGACCATTGCAAGGAAAAGGAGAAAAAATTGAGTACTGTAGATCAGAGTTCATGCATTCAAATACAGACGGGTGAGTTCTGAGTCAATGGAGTTTAAGGAAATGGCATTGAAAGACACTCAAGTAAAATGAAGACTTTAGCAAATCGTGGCTAGAATGTTTTTGTCTTGGTGGTTTTTTTTTCTTTTCCCTGCAGGTAAACTTTACTTTCTTGTTCTATATCATCTGAAGGACACATGCATTTTCTGGGATTTTGGGAATGATTTCTGGGGTTCTGGGATTAGACATCAAATTTAACGAGATGATATATAGCTTTGAGGAGACACATTTGATGTACCACTTAGCCTTCCCATAATTTACTGCGTGCCTCCGGTCTCTGGAGGGCAAGGGGTTGATCTACACTCCAACCTGACTTTATAAATAGCAAAGCAGAAGAGGGAAAAAGAAAGCAGGCTGGGGACCTGCCGCTAAACTGTTATGATATGACAGTGATGCAGGTAGGTGACATTAAATGCTACTGTCTGCATCCTTAATTGTGAGTTGTCATCACCTTGGCCGTTTGAGGACGAATAATGTGCTGTTCATATTCCAGACTTCTCTTCTTATTCATAGGACTGTATGTTCCAATGTTCAAATGCATATGTATAATTTAAAACCAAAACCTCAGGTTTTGGGGAGTGTTTTTTTTGTTTGGTTTTCCTTTTTTTTTTTCATGGAGACAAGGAAATAGGAAATATGTGAGTGTACCTTGACTGGTTTTGCATGCAGTGAATTTTCCTGCCCCAAAAGCATAGTGAGCTGCCAGTATCAGAAACCCCAAATAGAAAAATGGTTGCTTACAAGATGTAATGAAGATGAAAAACAAGCAAGTGGGGCTGGGAGGTAAGGGGGCTCTTGCTCTATAGTTGTTTGCCATTTCAGATTTTGCAAATAGCTCTGCAGTGTCGTTTGATCTATGCTTCAGCATAATTTTACCAGGAGATATTTCTGGCCTTTTGCTTCACAGTCAGATCCTTTTTGCTGGGCTATTAAGTTGAAAATGCAGTCAAGTATTAACATCTAAACTGTTTATGTAACCTCCCACTACATGGAACCCCTCCAAAACACCCTGCAACTGAGGAAGGGAAGGGGATGAAAAACAAGAGCTGGATAGAAATAGTGCCTGCTCTGAGATGTAAATAGGTCAGCTCCTTTCAATAAAAAGAAGTTAGGCTGTTGATATATGCCTGTCTACTTAAACTGTCACCGAAGTTCACTCAGCTGGTTCTGGCAGGGATTGCAGCTGGGAGGGATGCAAAAGGCTTTGTTACAGAGGACTCAGAGAGGGAAGAGACAGGAGCAACAAAGACAGCCAGAAAGAAGATCATACAGGTACTATGTTTTCAGGTTCCTGGTGGCACTGACAAGTGTTGATAGCTCTGTCAGCATCTGCCTGCAGAACACTGAGTGCCCCTTTCCTACCTGCCCCTGTGCTTGTCCCAACAGGATGCCTGCAAAAGTCTAAAGGTTCCTTTTTTCCATTTCATGCTGAAATATATTCAATTTGCTTTGAACAAGAGCAAACCCAAATCCCAGGGCCTCTGAATAAGGGGGAGTTATGGAGGGTGAATACAATGGATGTCTTAATCCTGTGTCACCCTTTCTTTGAGACACTGTGCTACATTAAATTGATTTTGCAAATGAAAGCTAAAAGCTAAGCAAAAGCCACCAATCTATTTTGCCTAAAGATGATTTTAGTGCTCTTTATGTTCTCCTAAATGACAAACCAATTTGTTACCTGCCTACATAAACATTTGCCTATATTAGCCCCAGAAATGTTTTATTTTTATTAGCCCAAACTTTATCTTTTTATGAAGACACAGGGGCCCAATAAAATTAGTGTGCAAATATAATACCCAATTTGCATTTTTCTATGGTCAGCAGAAAAGCTGAGTAAAATCAATTTGATATTAGGTCAGCATATACATCAATAAAGCATATGCTCACACAGGACCATTGTAATGGTCGCTGTAATTTCTATGCTGTCGGAGTAAAGAGATTAAATAATATTAAATGCTCCAAAATAGCTTTGCTTTTAAGAGGAATGTAAAAAGAAAGATAGACTTTGGCATAAAACGGGCAGTAAAGGATAATAGTTGCACAATCTCCAACTTTGAAACATGGTGACGATCTCAGAGGCAGGCATCCTGCAAAACAGCCCCAATTCAGCACAGTTCTCATCCAAAATTATGGTTAAACACATTTCTGAGCACAAGTCCATCAAACGAATCATATTCTTAAACACCTTAAGAGTCAAGGACAGAGCCTGACTGAAAATCCAAAACTTGAAACGTTTTGGGTCCATTTTGGAGCATTACATGAAGGATCATTGCTGAGTAGATGGTCCATGCACAAAAGAGGCTTTGCTAAACAAACAACAGACAAGAGTGACTGAACGTCATGGTAGGTGAAGGGAGTCAGTGACTAATGAGGGTCCCTATAGCAGTGTTATCCCATCACAGACCTGATCTTCCATGGTTTTTGTGTGGGAAACAAGACACTGCTGCCTCTCATTTCAGGTAAAAGTGTATAGGAATAGGTGTCAGACTTCCACAACCTGTAGTCCAGTCTTTTCTCATCTCTCTGTGGTACAAAAGGCACCATTTTGACCTTCTGTCCCACTTAGTTTCTTTGTACTGCTCAAGCCAACTATAAGAAGGCAAGAAAGAAAAGCTGATGTTTGTTTGACCTCACCAAGTCCAGCAGGATTTGGTAGTGACCAAAAACGCAGTTCCCTTGCACTCGTGTGCTGCTGAGATGTGCAGTCCTACCTGAAATGACATTTGTGGCCAGAAGTAACAAAACTAAATGGGATTAGGTGCTGGTCCGGTCTCTTAGGAAGCACCGGAGTACAGCAAATGCTGCTCGTATTTGATTTGCTAGAGCAGGTTAATGCGGTACGGACGGGGCTCCCGGGGCAGCAGCGACAGCGGCGCTCGCTCTCGGCACAGATGTCACAGCTCTGTTGGACACGGACGTGCCGGGATGGCTCCGAGGGGGGTAATGCAATAGAGTTGTTCTGATTTCCTCTGTCGGGTCTTTAACTCACAGGACTGTGAATAAAAAACGCTGGCAACAGCCCACCTCGTGCTGCAAAGGACCTGAGACAGGATGACAATATGGAATTCATTTGCGATGGATAACATTCCACTAAAATATTTGTGGGTATTTAAATCAAATTGTTGTTTGGCCATATGTTTTTAGGGTAATGGATTTCCATGGATTAGAGCCTTCTGGTCTTCTATGGATTATAAGATTTTTCTAGTGACTTGCCTCAACTTTGAAGTCCTCTGCAAAGGAGTGAAATTCACGTCCCAGTTCTCCTGATGGGCACCTCTTTCTGAAGCACATTTTTAGGGTCAGACTTCTATCCCTAGTACTAATTTGTGAACTTGAATCGTTAGCTACATCATGGCTAGAAACCTAAAGGAAGCACAAATCTGCAGTCTGTTTCTGGTCTGACAAGATAGCAGAAAAGACCCTGGATGTTGAGTGAAGTTCTACCTCAGTTCTATTATAATATTTCCTTTTGGTAGTGCAAATAGAATTCCATAAATTTAATATTTCTGCTTGAAATATCTAGATATTTATCATTAAGCTGCTACATACAAATACTGTCATTTTCATGTTTTTATAATTAAAAAAAAGAAAATGAGTGAAAATGGTTAAGTGGATTTGCTGCCTTCCCATGAAGGTTTAGAAATTGATGTCTTTTTTTTTCAAGAAAATGTTTTCTGTGCAACCCTGCTTTAGTTGCAGCAGTGTAGTATGCAACCAGGAGTGGGAATTGCTTTTTCTTGGGTGAGAGCTGGGGAAGTGTTGCCAATGGGATTGCTTTAAGTCATTGGCCTGTACATGCTCCAGTTTTAGAGGGGAAGGAACATGAGTTGAGAGCCAAACAGGGTGATATTCAGAATGAGAGATCTGAGCTGCTTGCTGCAGCTACTTGAGTTTCTTTTCAGTATGACATTTGCTTGGTATTTATCACCATCAGGGTTGCTGGAGAACCAGAATAGATTTTGAGGTTAGTGTTGGTTTTCTCTGAATAGCACCTTAGATCTTCCCAGGGAGGAAGGGACCAGAGACAGGATGGAAGTGGGTGAGCAGCAGGAACATGAGGGCGTAACACACAGTGGCAGATTGTTTAGGGGCAGTCATAAGGCCAATATTATAAATGATGATGGTAGTGGTAACCTTCAGAGGGAAAAGAAAATATTTATTTCAATCTTCAAGATACTTTCCAGAAGAGAAAATGAAAACTAATTCCAGACCTTTCCATTTCTTTCCTTTTTTCCAAGAAAACTTGTTTTGTGAAACAGTTTTGTTTCTAAGACTCACTGCCATGGCATTTGGAAGGGCAGAAGTGGTACCACAATAGAGTATTTCACTGCATTTCCACAAGTCTCAAAGCTGTGGCTAAATGGAGCGTGCCTTTCTGTCATTTTGCTTAAGTGCTTTTGGCATCTACTAAGCAAAGCTATACACTTCTAATCTTCTTAATTTTGATTGATCTTTTCAATCCTGAAGTAGAAAATAAGATGCATTTCCAATGTAATGTTTAAATTAAAATATGAAATGGTGTTTTGTAGTTGTTTAGTGGGCTAACCTTGGCCAGCTGCCAGATGCCCACCCAGCTGCTCCCTCTTATCCAGGACAGGGGCAGAAAATAAGATGGAAAGGCTCATGGGTCAAGATAAAGACAGGGATAACACTTACTAATTACCATCGTGGGCAAAGCAGACTTGACTTGTGGGAATTTTAATTTATTGCCAATTAAAGTAGACTTGCATAGTGAAAATTATTGATTATAACAATGATTATAATAGCAGTTATTAAGCATAGATGGCAAAAATTTTGTAACTGAAAACAAAACCAAAGCTACAAAACACCCCAAACTAATCCTCTGTCCAAAAGACTCCTAACCAGGGTGCTATTCCAGATCCAAAGAGTGGTAGTGGTGTTGCTGAGCACCACATCTGTGCTGAGCCACAGTCCCTTTAATGTAATGTTGGTTTTCCGAGAGGGGACGAAAACTCATCTCCTCTTGCAAAAGTGATCCCAGCCTTCTCCTTTTGTTCTTTAAAGTTGGTTTGCTGATTTACCTCCTTCCTCCCACACTCCTTGATGTTAATGCAAATGATGTGGAATGGTCATCAACTTCTGGCTGATGGTGCTCTATTCCCTTTTGCTGCCTCCTACTTTTCTTTTGCCAACAGAATTGACCCCACCAGCTGCTGGGTTTGTCAGAAATCTTCTTTCTTATATTTCTTTGCCTCCGGGGCTCAAAACCATCAGAAGTGGTGAAGCTGGAGTATGAAAGAACAAATGAATGGCTGAGTTATAGGGGGAGAGGCTGTAGGACTTTGAGATGCTAAGGAAATAAAAGAAGAAACCTGCAGCAGTTGTCTCCCGAGAACAGCAAAAATGTATTGATTATTCCTTTGGTGCTGTTAGTGTGATTTGCTGTTGGGAAAACTGAGCATTTCTAACAGTTCTGGAAATTAAAAAATTAACTCAGGTATGGTCTTGAGGACTCTCAAACATAAAAGTCTAACTTTAGATATATGTGCAGTACATCTACCTAATTAAAATGGAAAAAATAAAGCTTGGATTTAGTTTCCTGTCTCCTTTCAGTGTGTAAACTTTTTACTTCAAAACAAAGACTTAAACTGTCTGTAGCAATTGGAGCCTGCTGTGTTTAGCATTACCCCTGCTGTGTGTGTTCAGGTTGAGATAAAACATCTAACTGAGGTCCTGGCCTCTTATAGTCTTTAAAATTCCCAGAACCCGTTTTGAAAGAGCGTCATTTTTACTTCCTGTTTATTAAATGCAGTCACAGCACAAACAAAGAAAAGATCCTGCTTGACCCCTGTAGTTTACAGCTGAAGCAAGTGGCCAAAGTGATGTGGTTTCGTTACTGGGAGATTAACCCATGTTAAGTTCAGCATAGCTAGGATCTAAATCTGCCTTCCACCTATCTGTAATTTGAGGGGACATGGCACATTTTCATGCCCTCACTGGAGAAGGTTACTGGATTTAATCCTGGTCTCTTTTCCACACCTTTTTTTTTTTTTTTTTTGGATTTTCTTTCAGTCAGGGCAGATGCAGTCCCAAATAGTTACCAGATTTTTAAAAAATCACCTCCAAATCCTCCAGAGCAGAACCTAGTAAATGTAATTTGTAGCACTTTACCGTGACTTGGCACTGTTAAGGCTTGTACCAAGTGTAATGCTGGGTGCAATCGGCTTTACCTTGTGGCTGGAACCCCACTGCTGTTCCTGTGGCCCAGGGGGACATTTATCACAAGTGAGAGCACAATTACAGTGCAGTTAAACTCGCTGCAGTAAATCTTGGCTATTAAAAAGAGAGCTAAGTTTGTAGTTGCAGGTTTGGCTGCATGTCATTAGTTTTGCTTCCCTTGTGCAATCTGGTGTGGAGACCTGGTGGTGCTGCCTCTTTTGGCTCTAGCTTGTGCTTGTTTATAACATATGACCAATTAAATAAAATGTTGCGGTTTAAAAATTAAAAGTTGTTTGTTTCTACATCTGGGGCCCAGTTCAAGGATGTTTATTTCCATTTTTCCTCCTCTGTCCCCTGCCCTTTTCTACTGCAGCAAACCTGTGTCCGGGGGCTGAACAGAAAGTGGTGTTCATCACTGCACGGGTGCATCCTGGGGAAACACCATCTTCCTTCGTCTGCCAAGGTGAGTGTCTGCATGAAGATGGCAGATCTGGTGAGATCTGGTTTCCTTTTGATGCATGTACTTGGTTTGGATAGCTTGGGCTCTGCTGGAAGACTGAGCTCACATGACAGATTTTTCCATAGTGAAGATATTAGCAGAATTTCTCATCTAATACCCAGCAGCTTGTCTTCTTTGAGGCAATAAAATAGATTATCTCCAAGTCTTGTGAATTTTTGCTAAACTTGGTGAGAATTGAACAGAATTGGGCTCTGGAGATATTTGGGAAGAATTGACAGTCATGCTTATATGCAATGTGATTGTGTAATGCTCCTTTGCTTAGAGCTTTTCCTGCCCATTTTCCTGGGGTCGGTTCTGTTAACTGCTTATGTTTTCTTGCTGTCTACTGTCTCCAGCTTCTTTTCCATCACAAAGCAGTGACCCTGGTTCTCCAGTTGAATTCTAAGATGCCTCTCTTTGTCTGAAGCTGCTGCTTTAAGGAACACGGCTCCCAGTGGCTGACAGCTGTTTCCTGCACAAAGCATTCCTGCTAAAAATAGAAAGCAAATTGCCCCGCTTGTATTTATAAAGAGTTGTAAATCTCAGGCTTGTGGGTACAAATAAATAAATAACCCTGGCACACGTTCACATAACTTCATTGTATAGGTCTGAAATATTGTACTTATGTATGTGGCTGTCTGCAGTGGCAAAGTGTTGATGGCGTAAATCAAAGCAACTCCCCTGGAGCCAGGGCAATTTGCTAATTCACTGCAGCAGCTTGGACCTGGCCCTGCTGAGCTGATGAGTGGCATCAATCAAGCATATGCAGAGTTTATTACATTGTCTGCTCGCAATGCCACAGACTCGTTTGCCACTGTCCCTGCTGGTACCTAAAGACCTCGGTGGGAAGGGTCTGGCACAGGTTCATGGCCTTCTCTGTGTGCTGCTCACCCTGGCAAGGTCCTGTGTCTGGTGCCTCTCTGAGGCAAAGCTGCCCCCTCTGCTGCCCCAGCCCTGGGGACTTGCAGGACACTCGGCCTCTTCTCACTGGCCTGTGGAGCAGCAAAGGTAAAACCCTTCCTTTGACAAAACAATGCTCCAGACTGAGAGCAGGAAAACTCAGTGAGTTTCCCATCTCCTGCAGTGCCACAGTCAATGCAGGGCATTATAGCACACATGATGTTTGTTAATGAATATGGATTTTTAATTGGTTGCTTTGATTCCGTTTGTGGCTGCTGGCATAGCCCTGTGAAATGAAAGCTGAGGCATGCTGCTGAGGTGGTGCTTTGTAAATGATGTTATTTTATTTTGATAATGGAGAGTTTATTCAAAAGGGAAAAAACAAAAAAAAAGAAAGGGATGTGTAAAAGCGGGTGGCACGCTTAGCCTGATGAAACAACTAGACAGAAATCATGCTTTGATTGTCTCAGAGAAATTTTGTAGGAAAAAAAAAAAACGAAAAGGAAAAGAGGGAGGGAAAAATAAGAAAACTAACAAGGCGGTATCAAGGTACCAGTCTTGGAGAAGCCCACCAGAAACTTGCTGTGGCTGCAGTTATAACACGTTTGGAAGCGCCTGGATCCACGGGCCCTGGACTCTGCTGTGCAGCGAGCCCCTGCCCCGGGCGGACGGAGCTGCCTCGTCTGCTGAGTTATTGTCAAGACAAGTAGAAATGTCAAACATTTCAAGGCCATTGCAGCATTGTTTCTAGCACTGCCAAATGTGAAATTGGGTGCTTGCTCTGTCTTTGGAAACTTTTGTGTGGGAGGATCAAAAGAAGGGATAAAAAAGATTACTTTGGCAGTCAAGTGAGGGCACACTTAGGAATTTTATTTCTGGAGTCTCGGGAAGCTTTTTGGCATAGTTAGGTGTTGCAGATTTTATATCCAGATGCCAGCTCAGTGCATATGGAACACGTCAGGATTATTTTTTTCTTGGTGGAAAGACTTCTTCTTGAATGTTTGATTATGCTCACCACCTGGAGTATTACGATACGGAAATTGATCCCAAAGATTGCCCAGGAGCAAGCAGCATCTTGTGTCTGGAAGACTGGAACTGTGACTGCCCAGGCCAGATCACTCCATAGAGAAAAACACAATGAGTTCAAAGCTTTTTTTCCTTTTTTTTTTTTCTTTCTTTTTTTTCTCAGTCGATCTTGGGTTTTATTCAGTTCACTCACTGTCTTCCTCTTTAAAGACCTAAGATAATATCTGACTCCTTACTCATTTTTCTACCAGTCTTTGAGCTAGCCATGTCTCTTCCTGTCTTCTTTGACCTGGATGTAGATCTGTGTACTCCAAACAGCAGCTTCCTGGGCCCTGACAGAAACAAACTATTATAGCCCCCATTTTTTTTGACTAGGCGAGGTCCCTGAGAGACATTTTGTCTAGCCTTGATACACCAGGAGATGCTTGGTCCTGTCTTTTGGTCCTTTGTACTCCAGTTCATCAACATATTATAAATTTAAGCAAGAATTTTGTGTCCTTGTAGGTAAAAAAAAACCAACTTAAGGTCATCTCCTCATTCAAAATTGTTTCTCTGTCATCCTTCTTCATATTCTACTATGAAGAATCCACTGAAAACTAAGTTTTGGATGCAAATACCCTGTATTTCTGCAAATGTGCAAGTATTTTAAACTTGGATACACATTTCTGTCTCCTTCCAACTGAGGAGTGCTTGCTGCAGTAGCCAGACCTCCTTAGGATCATCAGGCACCTCATCCAGCAGTTAAAAACAAATGCTATAATATTTCACACATGGTGCAGCTGCCGAGCTGCAGTTCAGTTCCTTAAAAGGCAGACAAAACCCTGGAGGGCCTCTTCATAAAAAGATGGATTAAGAACCTTGTGTTTCTGTTTTGGTCTTTTAAGAGTTATTACAATGCTTCAGGTTAGCCTTTTTAGGAAGTTTTCCTGATGGTTCTTAACAGCTTGTTGTGAAGTTCAGGGCTGGAAATGGAGAGTCAGTCACCAGAGAGTATATTCAGTATATTCACATGAGAACCCTTCACATCCAGAGGTAGGATGGTGTTCTCCTCCTCAGATGGTGATGGTCACCATGAGCATTGAACTTGTACCATGTTTGGGGATGAATAAATAGGAGTAGGGTCCAGGATGAAGAGGATTTATTTTCACTTTGCTCTTACAGACCATTTTTAAACCAAGTGGAATCACTGCTGCTCCTGGAGGGCTTCTCTAGTGATCACAAAGCAGTGCGAGTTCATCTTACAGCCTGAACTCATCTCTCTTGGGCTGTTCAGATTGCTGAGGGATTTTTCTGAAGTTGTGGGTTTAGATTATTTTCCTTTCCTAGATATTTTTCCTCATTTTTCTCCCCCACACCATTCTCATTTAAGAAGGTGTGTGCTGTTTTTGCTTCCATACTACACTGTTAAGGCAAGTAAACTAACTCCTACAGATGTCAGGTCATGCCTCTACATGTGTACAGTGTGCACTAATGTGTGTGTAAAATCCGTGCAAGCCCCTACCCTCTAAACACTGGCCAGAAGCCAGCTTTCAAGAGGCTTAGATTTTATCCAAAATCTGGTGATAGGAGTATTTTTAACCCCCAATATCCCTAGTCCTGATTTCTTTCCTATGTTTGCTAGATTTTATTTTCTTTGTGGGAGAAAAGCAACTCTTCCTCACTATTTACGTGCATGTAAAGTTGTAGGAGACACTGTGACTATGTTTCATTTTATCCTGTATGCTCTAGCTTTTGCCAGCAGTCAGTAATTAAGTATGTCTGGATGTACCAAGATGTATTTTTCTCATTGGTTTAGCATGTTCTGTTAAAAGGATGCCATGTGTTGATCGTGCCATTGTGGCATCCACCATGCCATCTAAATGCAGAAATGAAAATTTGTACCCTAAGCCTCCAATATGGTTCTCCAGGCTGGGATCCCAGAATGGGAAACCCAGCACAAGACAGGAGGGAGAGGGGTCCCACAGCTGGGTTTGCAGATGCTGAGCATCTCAGGCTCAGTGCAATTTGACCTGGAGATGACCTTGAAGCTTACGGGCTGAAAAGGGAACAGCCATTAAAAAGAAAATATAAGAAAAACAGACACCTGGGACTCTTATCCATAAGAAACAGAGAAAAAATTACTTTTCAATCAATTTTTTTCTTTATAGCTGCTTAAAAGAACGTTCCCTCTTGCTTCACCTTAAATCAGATTATATGAGATGAAGAAACAGATTACACTGGGCAAAGTCCCAGTTTTCTGTTTGCTCTCTTGGTCTGTGTTTTTAACCCCCACCCGCTTGCCAAAAGAGGGCTGGAAATACGAATCTGAACACTTTTGTACAAATTTTGATTCTAAGTTTAAAGGATGGAATAGAGGGGGACAGACTGCCTGAAAATGAGTCTCTCACCAGCTGTCTTCCGAGCTCTGATGTTGCACAATAACTCACTGGGCTGGAAGACAGACTGCCTGAAAATGAGTCTCTCACCAGCTGTCTTCCGAGCTCTGATGTTGCACAATAACTCACTGGGCTGGTGGGTAATTGAACTTGCTCTCCATGTGACCAAGGTGCTCCAGGTGCTATGAAGATTTAATTCCTGGACAGATTTCCAAACGGCCTCTTTAAAGTGTTTTCTAGTTTATTTCATGGAGGCAGTGCCTTCAAATACTCTGAATTTGATCCTTCAGGAAACCTGAAGGAGTTAGTAAGAGAGTGAAGTTGCTACAATAGAATAAATGTGACTTAGGTGGGGATTTTTTTGTTTGATTTTGTTTTGTTATTTGTTTGGAGTTTTTGTAATTCTTTTTTTTTACTGCTTGCGGGAAAGGCAGTCATAAGTGTGAGAAGAGTCATTTTGAAGCCTGTTGCTCCTATTTGGAATTTTATCCAAACTCTGTCTTTTCTTATGAAGAAACAAGAGGAATGTACTGTCAGGGTTAAAAGCTGCTTTTCTGTTTCTTTCACTAAGGATAAATCTTTTGAGCATTAGGGCATAAGTCATAGTAAATGAAGGACAGGACATATTTTAGATGCAAGAGTAAATTCAGCTAATGAAGCCTTTACATGTGAAGAGAACCTTTCTGAAGTAACAGAGGTGATGACCTTGCTTAGCTGTTTCCAGGGGATAAATTTCTCCTAAGGAAAAGCAACTGAGTTCTGTAGCCATTGGTGTAGGATGCTTTTGGTAACAGCAGCAGTGCTGGAGAAAAAAGCACTGCACCCAGAAATTGCCTATTGTGGTAATGATGGGGTCCTCAGAAGCTTGGGGACATCATCTGCCAGACTTCACATCAGACTGAATGTGCATTGAAAAAATACATGGCTTGTATCTAACTTTATCTATTTTATTCTTCTATCTCGCAAGCCAATTCGTCTTCATTTCCAAGCTATATTTCCTACCAGAGGAGGAAACAAAATATGATTCCATAGGGAATAGGAATCTTATAAATGCATGTTTGTTATATTACTGTCAAGTCTCACTTCTGTCTTCTCTGCCAAATGAAAGAGACTGGAAGCAAACACTTATGCTGTCCTGGCTACTTCTAGACTCCAAGTGAATGGCTCCATATGTATAAAGGCTTAGTCTGTAATTCATCTCTGGGTGTGTTTGTAATGCATCTCTGGATGCGGGAGGGGCTCAGCCCTGGCCGTGCCGAGTGTTGGGGAGGGCTCTCTGGTGCAGGAATGCCCTTGCTGGGAGCCCTTCCCAGGGTTTCTGTTTGTTGGCTGCATTGCTAATGCTGCACAGAACTGAGCTTAAGGGTATTTTTTTATACTCTCTTGCCACCAGAAAGGTATAAAGACACAGAGCTTCCATTCCCTTTCAATATTTGTTGTATCCTATGCAAACCTCTTCTGGCTGCAATCCATAGGAAAGTGCATCTCCTAGTGCAGAGCTCCACCCTAGAGGTGACTGCTCTTTGCCCAAAAAAGAGAAGCATCTTTCTCCAGAATGAATGGTATCCTGCATGCAAACAATGATATGCACATGTTGCATCAGGAGAGGCTGGGAACACTTCTTTCAGGAGCAGCTCAGTACTTGGGAGCAGTGAGGGAATGTGGTCAACAGGAGCTGCAGGTCATGGTCTCTTTTATAGGAGTTCAGGAAACCAACTGATGAGAAGCAAACAAAGGCAACAGAATTCAACAGCCCAACCATAAAATGAGCTGCAGGGCTCTCTTAAAGTTGTTAAATTGCATTCATCCTTTCCACTAAGATTTTTTTTTTCTTTAAATGCACAGCTCCTAGGCTTTAATACAAAGGGAAACACACTCTCCCTGACTTCTAAAGCAACATGAAAAACACTATTGTCTGTCCCCCATAAATCTCCTGGATGAGATTTTAGTGTGAAGTATCCCAGGAGAGAGAAAGGTTGTTCCGAGAATAATAAAACATCCATATTGGAGTAATGGAAATAAAAGCTTCTTTTAAAAATGTGTTGATGTAAATAGACTGTTAGAGGAATTCCTGCTACCCAGTGTGGCATGAGCTGCTACAAGACACCACAGGCTTTGAATCAATTCACTGCGGTGTCAGGCAGGTACCAGAGGTTACACACCTGGGTTCCTGAGCTGGAGGGAATTTATAATGAGTTCAAATTTCTCTGGCTGTAGAGTTATGTGATTCACTCTCTTGCAACATGAGCTTTCAGGTTGTGGCAGGGAAGTCCTGCACAGAAGAGAAGGTGTGATGGTGGCAGGGTGGAGAGGGGGATTGTGCATGGGCTGGGTGTTGCTGTCTGGAACAGGAGAGAAACCCCCAGAACTCTGGAGGCCTGGGCTGTCCCCAAGGGAGGAGTTGTGTCATCTGTGGATGTTCCGTGGCTGAGACATCTCTTCCCACCAACAGCAGAGGTTGCTGCCCCACCTCTTCCATTCAGTCAAGAGTAGCAGGAACGGAAAGCTGGTCTGGTCAGGCAGGCTCACCCCTTCCAGGCTGGCCCTGCGTGCACATCTTCCTGCTTCCAGAAGGAGGAATGGATCAGCACTAACTCCTCATCCCTGGGACAACAAGGTCAGCTGTGCCCGTGCAGCTGAGAAATGTCAAGGGGCTTTGTTTGATTCAGTTTGCCCTTTGCCCAGAGCAGGCCTTTGACTACCTCTGCTTAACTAATCCTCTTTGCAGTAATCACAGAGCTAAAGGAGCCCTTGGTCTTCAAGGGGGAGAACTGAGAAGGGCTTCACTGTAGAACAGCAGGCAAATTTGTTTTGTCTCCATGTGAGATTGCCCAATTAATCTCTTAAACATACTGGTTTTGCAATGTTTCTTGACTGCTCATACTTTTGGATAACATTAGCTTAAAGATCATTTCCTTCCAACCCTAACCAACCTGCCTCTAGGGCTAAGCATATCATATTTGTGCACACTGTGGCACTTTGCTGATGTCTGAGGATAGAAAAAAGAAAATATTGATTCACCTGAACTTCACGGTCATTTGGCTTTCCTTAATATGGCCTGTTTTTCCCACTAGAAATTACAGTCTGAGTGGATTATGAAGATGCTTATCCATGTCTGCCCAGTTATCAGATAGGTCAGGGCCATTTTCTGTGTCTATTTGTCTGTATGGCCAAGGGCAGCAAGTCCTACACTTTTAGGGAACACTCATGTGACACATCTCCGTGCCTGTGTGGGACAGCAAGCCCTCTGAAAATGTCAGCTAACACACTGCTTTGTGGCACTGCTGGGCCTGTTGCTGGGCAGCAATCCAATGGCCAAGAGCATCCAGGGTTAGCTGCTTGTAGGCTTCCAAAACTGGGCTTTCCATGGTGGGTCAACTGGTGCGGGAGCATCTGCTGCTAGAGGGGAACTCCCAGACAGAAATCTTGAAGTCTTGCCCCAGAGTACAATTAGACCAGGGCGTGAAATAAATATGCAAAACCCAGAACAAAACTATGAAACACACAGGAAGTTTGGGGTTAGATCTCATTTGCATGGCTGTGGTGTTAATGGCAAGGAAAGGGCTTTCAAGGAGTCGAAGTTGAGAGGAGCCCTTTCTGTAAGTGCAGCAGTGTGTGAGAGCTGTGCTGATCAAGCTGCAGGTCAGGATTCACAATTAGGAATCTCTTCTAGCTTTTATACTTTAAGCCTTTTCCATTCTCCTTCAGTAGTGTCCCAGCTCTTCCTCACCACTGATATTAATCTTGCTGGTCTATTGTTTCCAGCTTTGTCTTCTGACCCTGTGTTCTTTGCCTGCCCTGGCTGGGTTCAGCTGAATTGATTTTTTTGTTTTCATTTTGTTTTCAGTCCTTTTGTCTCCGAGGTGCCCTGCACTTGCCTTCCTGCTCCTTCTGCATCGCTCTGAGGAGCCAGCATTCATGTGTGACTGGGACTTGGCCGCTGGAAACTTTTCTTTGACACGAGGGCACTTGGATTAAATTCCCCCTCTGCCCTTGCACAGATTGCTCACCTCGAGTGCCTGTTGCAAGGCACTGCGTACATGTTTATAAGAGGCGCATCACCCTGACTTCTCCAGCTTACAGAGAAGAGGGGTGTAAAACTTGTTTGGGGGGCAAGGAGGAGGGACTTGGGATGAAAGCAGACTTCTGCCCCAGACAACATCCCTTTGGAGGTTGGCTTTGCTCTTTCAATGCAGTCTGGCTCCTCTGGACTCTGAGGGTGGACAGGAAGGGTAATGGGCCACATTCTTTACCAGCCCTGTTTGATTTTACCTAGGAAGAAATGTAGGCACAAATTGCTTTGCTGGGACCCAAATGTGTGGGCAAATTTTTGTTAAACACTTTGTAGGCAGGAAGCGTAAATTCAGGGTAGTTTTGAACAGTGGCACAGAGCTCTCTGAAGAGTCACCCTCCCCAGGAAGGTTGGTTCCTTAGTGACTGATGTCAGCCCTAAGTGGCAATTTCCAGATGTGCCCTATAGTGTTAGTTCAAGGGTCAAGTTACTTATTACATGTTCAGCAAATGATAATACATTCCTGGTATCCGTGCTCTGACTTGGAGGTTATGGGTTTAGTCTTTGCTGCTGCTAAATGTAAAAGATAATTGGAGATGGATGAAAAATAATTAATTTGTATTTTTTTTTATAATGTCACAGGTTTTCAAAGAGTGCTTTGTTATAAATTTCATACAAGCTCACTTTTATTTTTCTCCTAACTTCCCTTTCTCTCTTTCTTTTTCTTGTTTCCCTACTTTTTTGTCACTTTATCACTGACAGAAAATGTGGTGGGGAAGTGAAAAAAACAAAGAAAGGCAAAGATCTGTGATCAGTTAGAAAAGGAGGAAAGGAAAAGCCTGTACGTCTTCTTATGTGAAAGATTTTTTGAAATATTCGAAGTTTGCTTCAAAAATTTCAGCCAGTGCTACAGTGTGTAGGCAAAATATTACCAAAATGGATGTGCTTTGTATTATTGACAAGCTTAAGCCACATCTTTGGGTGACTGCAGAACAGATGTGACACCGACAATGACAACAGGCCAAGTTCTGGTTCGCCAGAGCCTCCACCTACCCAAAAGGAGCATCACTGAGAGATTTCAATTTTCATAGTTATTAAAGTTCTACTGCTGTGGTGACTTCAGTATGACACTAATCAGCTTCATGTCCTGTTCCCTTAGAAACACACGCTTGGTGTCATAACAGCAAAGAGAGAACAGGAGGGTGCCTGGTTCCCTGCTGCAGGAGAAGCCATTCAGCCTCGCTGAGCTTTAACTGTCTTCCATCAAACGGGACAAAATCTGTCACAGAGTCAAGAGTAGAGCTGAAAAATGCTGTGACACAGCCTTCTCCCAGGTGCCATCTTTTAAAGGTTGGGTCTGTTGCTTACTCCTTGGGAGAAGCAGGAAACAGAGATGGAGACCTGCTGGGACTGCATCCCTAATTCCCTGCAGGGAGGTAGCCTGCCCTGGAGAGAGCAACCAGGAAGTGAATGGCACCACCTCTGTGCGGCAGGCAGATCCCTGCACTGGCTTGGAAATCACCCTTAACTTTGTGACCATGCCAGTCCGGGATCCCAGCTTGTCCAGCACGTTCAGTGGCACCTCTCCTTTCTGATGTCTGACTCCTTCATGCAGTAAAAGAAGCTGTTTATTAAAGTTAAGTTTGCCTTTAAGATGTTAAAATTCAACCTGACTATTCGAGGTAGAATGTTAGACAGTCCTTGCCCCCGGTTACATCTGAACTCTGATTTTTCATCCTGGCAGTGCTCCTAATGGCCAAGGATATGAGGGAAATAGCACCTTGACATTGGCTGCTGTGGTCACAGTGCTGCCAGTTTAAACCCATCACTGCAAAGTGCTCAGAGAGAGCTTCTGTCTGGGGCTTGCTGGCACTTGAGGTTTCATTTGCATCTGAGGCAGGCTGTGAATGTAGAGTGCAATAGAACATTTCTCCAGCAATTCCTATTCTGGAACAAGAGCATCTTATTCCTCCTTAGTTTAATATGCTTCAAAGTAGGTTCTGCAATAAGGCTGTCTCCAAACAGAATTCTTTAGGAAATGGTGGGGGTTTTTTCCCTTTTTCCTGAAACAGGAACAACAAACCTCCTCAATCCTTGGAGGACTCCTGAAATTTATATCCTTCTGACTTTCTCCCTCATGCTCTTCACATGGAAACATGTATTTTTATACCCTCCTGGAGAATTTCACTTCTTCATAAGGAGAGATGTCAGTTCCTTGTGGCGGCCCTACTCATGTGAGTAAATTTTGGTCTCTGAATATTCCCTTTCCAGTGCTAATTACCATCACCTTTAGGATCTGCAATGCAGCTTCATTTTCACAGCAAAATGTTCTCTGGAGCAGAGGTAGGGGCTTATGCCATATTCTGCTACTTAACAGCCAGCAGCACATCTGTACTGACAGAGAGTGACCCTAATTTATTTCTGTGGAGCTTTTTCTTGCCTGGATGTCATGCAGTGTAAATAAAAGAACAGATCCATCTCCACTGACGAGGGGCAGAGCAGAGCTTTTGCAAGTACTTTCTTCATGTAGAGACATGGTCATTTTTTTTGTTCTTCTATAAGACAAAAAAATAAACCACAGGAAATAAAGCTCTTTCCTGCTGGCTCCTAGTGCAAGCAGCTATCCCACAAGTCCCCTCCAGTACCACTGCAAGTAACTTGCACAACTTTCATCTCTGTTTCAGGGGGAGGAAGTTCAGAGGCAGCCAGCATTTTCTTGGCCATGAGACCTTCCAAGAGCATTAGGTATTTGTTTAATAAATCACTCTTTTTTCTTTTTTTTGCTCTTTTCCTCCAGTCACTCAGAAGTATTTCAGGTGTTGCATACAGTCCCTGCTTTCATTGCCTGTCAAGTCTGAAGCTACAGACTTTGCTGTTCAAATGGACTTCCATGTTTCATTGCAGTTTGGATTATTCTTTGACACTGATTAGAACTGCTCAGCCTCTACTACCTTGATGCCCTCTGTCAGGGGGGAAATGGATACAGATCCACTCTAGCCTGGTTTTGCTTATGTGGTGCTTTTGGGTGTCTTTGAGGGGGAAACCCAGAGCAAGGCAGGAGCTCACAGTGGCTTTGGGGGACAGGTGGCCACCTCTCGGCAAGAGCAAGGCAGCTGTGATGCCACTCTCATCTTTCTCATGCCCGGAAGGTAACAACAGGAAAGTAGAAAAAAGCTCTTTATTGATTTAACAGGGTTCTCTCTCTCTGATTCTGGAATCTGATGGTTGTCCATTCCAGGAGTGCTGCCGTGCTGGTGACACCAGCCTTGCCCGGTGCCTGCAGGCTTTGTGCCCTGCTTTGCCACCGGAGCCTTGCAGGTGCCTGTGCATGTCTGGGAGCAGGCAAAGAGCCTTCCACCTTTTCAGTCCATTTGAACAGAAGGACAGGAAAATCCCATGAAAGTGAAGCAGTATAACCTGCAAACCCAGTAAAGTGGAAATCAATGAAGCAGCCAAGGGGTGCCATTACAGCTGGCTCAGTGCAAGTTTTCTTGTGCCAAGAGTTACAAAGCCGTCACGTGGCTCATCCCCGCAGGGGAGATGAGGGCAAGTGGTTGTGCAGGTTCCTACCAGGACAAGCTGACATTTGCCACTGTTAGGATCTGGGGAATGTATGGATGTGCCACAAAGGAATGGCAAAGCCATGTCTCCAGTAGAAGTGAACAGCCAGGAGACCCCTCAGCTCTTCTCTTTAGCTGAGTGGATTAAAGTTCTGAGCTGAACCACAAGAAAGAGTTCCTTTCTCACACTCGTATTTCGTTCTGAATCCTGTACCTGTGTCTTCTTGAGACCCAGAGTGTTGGGGCACCCCATTTGCTCTTGCTCCTTCCCAGCAATACAAGTTCCACTTCCATCCCAGCAGTGGGTCACACCAGGAGCCTGTCCAGCTGAGTATCCCACTTGTGACATGGCCAGTAGCAAATGTCTACAGGTCATTAATGGTAAAGCCAAATTATTAGAGCTGCTCCCAATATACTCTTGCAGCATTCCACAGGTGAAGGGAACTGGAAAGGATGGCTGTGAATGAGTGATGTTCTGCAAGGCCCCTCTGGTCTATGTGTGTGCCTGCCTGATTCAAGCCTCTTGCTTCTGGGCCTCTGCTTGACTGAGCAACATGTTTGCAGATGCTGGAAATCATTTTTAGAATGTGTTTAAAAATACGTATTTTTCATTTCTCCCCTCGCATTATTTGTGTAATGCCCTTTTCCTTTTTCACTGTGTATTAGATTTTCATATGCAGATGTATTCTCTGTCTGCCTCCAGAGAAATCCACCTTTTGCTTTCTTGGCTTACAACACATTCTTTGCTTGGGCTGATCTATCCATCTTCAGACTTCTGTAGTTTTTGTTGCTACCACAGCCAACGCTGTAACACTCAGAGCACTGCCTGTTCTTACTGTACCTGCAAAACAGCACTGAATGACAGGCCCCGGGGAAGTGTTGGGTAAAACTAGTCCAGACCTCCACTCCCAGTGACCACCTCTGTTGAACCAAGCGAGCTGAAAGCCCAAAGGTTCCTGCTGCCAGGTTATAAAAAGGTAACTCTGGGCATATAGGAAATGCTCAGAGTCCTGGGGAGACAATTCAGCAAAAGACTTGAAAGGAGAAGGGTCATCGTATCTGCTTATTTCATGCAACTCTAAGTGACTTCCCAAGTAGAACTAAGTTTGCTAAGTCCTCCTTGTGTACATCAGAGTTTATTTTTATCACTTTTGTAGCTCTACTGGGAGTCTTTTCCCAGGTGCAGACAACTTTGGAAAGGTTACACTTGTGGTGCAGTCTCCTTGCTGGCCCCGGAAAGGTTTCTGACCTCCACGTCTGCAGTTGTCAGGATGGGGAAGAAAGCAGTCATCTTCCAGGCTCTGGGGAGCTCAACCTGGTCCTGGGTAAAGCAGCAACAGCGTAACGATCTAGTTTCTCTTTTTCCCCTGCAAGACCCTTACAGCTCTAAATTGAAAACTGGAGAATGAAGTGATTTTCTGTTTCTGATTTTTACCTCTTTGCTGTGCTGTGTGAGCTGTTGGTGTACAGCTGAAACTCCCCTTCAGGGCCATGGTGAAAATCTGGTGTTTGGTGAGTTGATAAGGATAGCAGGAAACAATGCAAGGATTGTGCCTGAGTTAATTCTGCCGGGGTACAGACCTGCTTGACTCTGGTTCATGAGTTCAGGATTTTACTCCCGTTGTGTTTATTTTTCCCCTCTTTGCAATCAAGCCTCTTTTCTGGGTTGTCTCTTGTCTTGCACATCAGGGAAAGTGGGATCTCCTGCGTATTTCTGTTCAACTCTAAGGCTTAAATCCTAGCTGTATTTAACATTAGTTAATTCTCTAAAAATTGAGGGCCATAATGTTGCAAATATTTTTTGAGCTGTCTAGGGGACTCACACTCATGGGAAGGACAGATTTTGAATAATAATGACCAAGCACATCTTATTCTGAAGTAACATCTTGAGAATGATTCTGATAAATCCCAAGTAATTCATTAATAAAACGAGATCATCTGATCCTTGCAGTGTTTCTCCAGGAACCTTTTTGTTTTTTCCCAGGAGGAAAAGAAGCATTATCCAGGGGGATATTGGTAGGCTCATTTTGATGCAAAGAGAACTCCAAGCTCCTTACAGCATATTAAGAAAATTAAAGAAAGCAAAGCCAGCCAACAAAGCCACCCACTCAGTCTGTGCTGTGCACTGAATTTAGGAACCCTCGGGGCGATCCTGCAGCAGCAGCTGTGTGCTCCTGCCAACACCTCCTCTCTTTGTCAGCCTGACAGGTTCTTTCAAGCCATTTCCACAGGTCTTTGCTGCGGCACCAGTTCTGCTGGAGAACTGAACAGCTGCCCCCTGGGCCTGGAGAGATTAGCTTGTAGTTAAGCAATCTACATCAGACATCAGGGTAATTAAGTGGCTGCGGTTGGGGCACATCACTGCTGAGGTCAGGAGGCAGCCTGCTTCCCCTCTGTTCAGGTTTGCACTTTTTGCCAGTCAAATCCAGCCTTGGCCTCATTCTGCTCTCCTACATTGGTCTGGTCTTTTGAAGCTCGTGGGTATCCCACTGCTGCGTGGAACAGGAGAGCCAGACACCCTGAAATAGGGAGAGGGATGAACCTGATGTTCCACCCAGGCTGGCAGCGCTGCTGGAGAGAGCACGAGTGTCATGCTCTCAGCGCTGCACTGGAATGAGGTGGATGGTGCCACTGACATCCTTCTGCTGCTCTGATCAAGTGTTCAAGCAGCCTCCTGCCACCATAAACACCCAAGCTTGAATCCAGTGGGTTCTTTCATTGTTCTATGTCTTTTTCTAAAGACTGAAACACCCACAATCCAATTCAATAGCATCAAAATAAGTCCTGACGCCATAAATTGCTGGGTCCAACACATGAGAGAAAGGGTCAAACTCGTTGGTTCCTTGGGGTCTCCAGCTGTTAAACTGCCAAAGCATCAGAGCAAGTCTTAAGGCACGTTAGAAGACAGTTTTATCACAACAAGATTATAGAAATATGACCTAGGCAGTCTTATGTAATGAGATGATTTATGTGGTCTCATCGTCTACTAAAGTCTGTTTAGTAATATTATTTTTTTCAGAAAGGACCAAACATTGGCTGGAATAAAGTATCTAAAGAATTTTAAATTAGGAACTAGACTTGTCCTCATAAAATGCATAACTGTATCTTTTTTTTTGTCTGATAATTTTAACAGACAAAATTAATACCGCACTTTACCCTCTCCAGGTAATCCTGTGAGGTTCTGAGAACCACCTGTAGTTTGTGGAACACTTTTAATGCTTCTTGATCTTGTTTGGAAGAAAAGAAAACAGCAGCTGAGGTTACTCAATCCTTTAGTTCTGACCTGACCAGCAGTACTGGCTGTCTCTGTTACCAAAATCTTTCCATCTGGTCCTCTACAGGGCTAATTTTTAGAAAGGGCTTTTCTTTAAGGAAGAGTGGGGTGAGAATGGACTTTCAGTGGCACAGATCTCCTCCAGTGACAGCTGGGTAAGAACAGAAAAGTTTCAGAATTTTACTCAACACCTAGCATTTTGTGGCCACTTGCCACCCTTCCAAGTGCAGTCGACTCCAATGAGCTTTCATGAGTTTGTTTGGAAAATCCATCTGCTCGTTTTGGCCCCAGAGATGCCAGTTTTGCTGCCCTGCAAATCTGGCCATTGCTATCTCAAGTTGAACACACTAAAATAGCAGACTCTGGTAGCAACTTGCCAAAAATCAGCAGTGCTAGAGACCCAGATCAGGCATTCTGGCTCCTGGTCCCACATTCCAGTCACTGGGAATGCCAACTTTAATTATGTTTTACTGGCAATGTATATCTATATCTTTTCAGCACTGAATTGGGATGTTGTGCTCCAGCCAAGCACCAGCAGTCGCATATCCTTCAAAGCAGATGTGGATCTTTTTATGAGGAAAGAGCTGCAGCTCATAAAAATACATAGGAAATCCCAAACACTCATCACTTAGCAACTTTTCGCACTGAAATGATTGTACTTCTAGACTGCTGATTTGTGACTGACTATTCCAGTCACATCCTTTTCACTACACATTTTCCCTGCTAAAAATGCATCTGCAGCATCAGGGTCTGGAACTCTTTGGGGTTCTGAGGCATTGCTTGCATGGTTTAAATGTAGGCATCTAGCAAAAAGAGTAGGATAATGCACATGAAAGGCAGTGGTGTAAGTCTACCTCCTTTATTTGGAATATTCATAATAAATTTGAAGTTTTCCCTCCCAGTCAGACACATTGAAATGAAAAGAAAGTCTGCCTAGTGACATCATAGGGCCCATCTTCTTGTGCAGTAGTCCTAGAGACTATGGCAAAGTCTTCCCAAATCTTCATTGAAATTACAATCTTCACTAGTGTCAAATGTCATTTGCGTCTGTAACGGCAGAAATGTCTCCTTTGTCCTTACCACAGTGTGAGAAGGACTTTAATAACTTTATAACTCTGGAAAGCAGTTGAAATGTTTGGGTACCGCAATGGTCAGAGCGTTATTTAACTGTAGGTCTGTGATGCAGTGACACAAGTGGCACTCAGTGTCCCCACAACCTGTGACCGGCTGGTGTGTTTAGAGAGGGCTGCCACACACTTGTGCTCCTCCACCAGAGACTTCAGTCCCCTCAGTTAGATCATGGCATGGAAAAGAGTGTGTCTGGGAAACCTGGAGGGCTGGAGGTGACGGGCTGGGGTGCCCTGGCTCAGGTCACGGACAGAGCAGTTTCGCTGCTGTCTGGGAGGTTCTTGACTGCGGTATCCACTGCTTGCTTCCATCGCATGGATTTGGGTTTCAGCCACACCAAATGCCAGATGAATTATTTGTGGAGCCCTGTGCTTACTGGAGGAGGGAGGGTGCAGTCAGGAACAATGGGGTTTTTTTTAATCTTCTTTAAATCAATTACTGTCTGTGCTTACCATGCACATTAAAACTGGAGAAAATCCACCGTGCCTTGCTCTGCCATTTGAAGTATTTGTTGCTAGTCATTATCAATTCCTTTGCATGCAGCCCCTCCAGCAGAAGCATGGTTTTCTCTGGAGCTGACATTAGCACTGTTCCACTGGGCTGGCAAAATGCGCTGAGCTCTTGTGTTCCCTGGGAGACTGGCTGTTTTCCATTTATTTCCCTGCTCTGGAAGCAGGCCTAGGCTGTAATGGCCTAACGTATCTTAAAACAGGAAAATTACTAATTCAAGTCAGTGAGCATATTTTCATTTTAAAAGAGTAACAAATTAAATAAACTCCCTGCATTTTGCATTTGAGACCTCAGTGTTTCATCTGCTGTAATCTAATTCACCCATTCATTTCCCGCACATTCATTTTATCCCATTATTTGAGATTTCCTTTGCTTTTAATCCTGTGTTTTGAAGAGACCAAGAGTTACAGCAGAGAATAGATGAGAGAGTAAACGGTAAATAAAAGAACAAACATGCTGTAATATAGCTTGATGTGTTTCTAATCAATCTGCTTATTGCACCTGGATCCTTAGTTAGGTGTGCAACTTTTCTGGCTCGAGTTGATTAAAACTTATTTAAAAATAGCTGAAGTAGGGTTGTGTGTACAATTCACTAGGTACTAACTGTGTTGGCTTGTTTTTTACGTGTTGCTTTTCTTTTTACAATAACAATGATGGTTGCATGATTTAAAAAACAACTGAAATGACCACAGGGACTTAAAGACTTTTTTGGGGTACTTTTAACCAACGAAACTCGAGATCTTACTTAGCACTTAAATATTTACCTGTCTAGTTGGGGGCAAATTGCTGTGTGATCAAAAGGTTTGATACTCCAGGAGAATCAATCAGCCCTTCTCTTTCTGTATTCTTCAGAAATAATGTAACCCGAGATGTCCTTCCTGGAGCTGTCTCACCTGCCTTGGTTGGCTCTGATGTGTTTTGTCATGGGCAGTTGTTGTGTAGTGGTTGCCTCCCTTGAGAGCTTCCTGTCCACAGGAGCCACTGGGAAAAATTGTTCCCTTCTCTGCGTTTTGGAAGAACTTGATCGTTTTTCATCATGTGGCACCCGCAGGCCTGTGCAGGTGCCCTCTGAGCCTTTCCTGGGGGAAGTTTAAATGAAGCCTGAACATCAGCATAGAGGAAACAGGTGAAGAGGCTGAACGGAAAAGTGGGATCTGGTGGATGCTCACCAAGGTTTTGTGCAAGGTGCTGCAGCCCTCTGAGAGCAAGCACCCTTGTCCTCATTACCCTGGCACTTGGGTGTACTGAGGATGGCCAGAGAGGGGGTTCATGGAAAACAGACAGTGTTCTGGATCTTCCCTCTCTCCTTGATGGCAGAAACTACTCAGAAAGAGGCATATGCATGCATGTATATATGTTTTGTATCTGGAAAGTAGTGAATAATTCAGGCATGACACTGTAAGCAGGTGCCTGTTTTAGTTTTGCAGTGCTCCTTCATCAGCCATATTATTTTTTATAATTTTTATGAAATAAGCCTTGTTTTTGCCATGTAGTACAAAGGGACTTTTGGAAAGATAAAGTAACCAATTAGTAAAGCATGCAAAATCTATCAATTCTTTCTGTACTGATGTTACTGATGAACACTGAAAAGTGTTCATCCTTGTGCACTCTTCCCTGCCCAAGACACTTGTTTCTAAAAAAGTGTAAAATACTGCAGACAGAACCCATTTGGGTTTGTCAGTCTGTTTTTCCACGTTAGGAGGAGGAGCAGCACTGTAAGAATGGGCAGAGTCAGCACCTGTGATGATCTTGTGCATATAGATCCCTCTATGTGATGATCTTTTGTAGGGATAATTTCGGTGACAGCACGATGTTAGATCATGTTAATAACCCCACTACGAGTCAGCTATGCTCATATGCCTTTATATTTTTCCTGCTGTGGTGCTGAATACCGGAAGCAGTTCAGGTTAAGGCATTCCTGAACCATTTCTGTGTGTTGGGCTCTGCTGGGGCTGCACTGAAGGAACAGATGTACATTCTGAGCCCACTCTGGCCCAGCACTGCTGTGACCTGTGCTGGGCAGGGTTCAGTGGGAGCGTGGCACCTTTCCCACCACGCTGGGGTGGAGAAGAGCGTCCATCTGTGTTTTTCATGTTTTGTTTTGTTGCTTTGGATGATGATTTTTCCTGCAGTCCCACGAGAGAGGACAAAAGCTGAACAGACAAGGGCTCCTTGTTGAAGGAGAGTCCCTTCATGGGCAAATGGTGGCACAGTGATGAGTTGCTGTTGTTTGTTGTTCTTTGGAGACAGACTATTGTAACTGCTTGGCTGTTATCATCTGATATTTTTTTCACCATCACATTAAAAAACCTTTCCAAAAAGCTCAGCCCCATATTTCTGCTTTCCTGCTCTCCACTAAAACATAAGTACAGTGCCATTCACATTGGTTCAGTCTCTTTTAACAGTATATTTCAATAATTTCATATAAGCATAAGCATTTGGGACTCCCTTATATTTATTTTCCAGTGACCCTATCCTATGGCTGCTAGAGCCCAATTGTCACATTCCCTTTAACCTGCAGGCTGTGCTGAGCTGACTGAAGGATACCAGCAGCTCCTCAGCATTAGGAAATGGGTCTTAAAACATAAATCACTCCTTTCTTGGCATAAACTAGATACAGTCCAGGGTATGTTTGCATTAGCAGTCGCCATATTGCATTAGGATCTGTGCTGATTAGATTTTCAGTAATAGGAGCAGGGCAAATGTATTATATGGTTGCACAATTAAATATATTGTCAGACTGAGGGTGAAAGGATGGAGTAATGGAAAAAACAGGGGATAAGACAGGCTTTTCTTTGGAAAGAGCAAATGTGGAGAGGTCATGTTAGAGCCAGCAGGAAGTTTAAACACACTTTAAGGTGGTTGATTGAGGAAATATCTCAGCAGAACAGTGGAAATGACATATTATGGAAGAGTGAATTATTAACTTGCTTGTGAAGAACAAGTAAATAATTTGAGCTGGATCAGGGTGGGCAGAGAGATGCCACAGAACCTAATGTTGGGCAGAGGAGAGGTGCTGAGCTGCAGAAGGCAAGGGAAATTTATAAAAGTATATTTAGCCTTGAGAAAGATTATTGATAAGGAAGTGACTCAGAGTAGAGGGGGTTTGGTCCAGGTTTAGTCCAGTTTAGTGAAGCTGTGTTTAACAAAAAAGACTGTTAAGAAAGCATCAATGTTTTTAAGCCAATGTGTAGCTGTGTCTCTAGTACTTGCAGTTGTGAGCATTGTTTTCCCTTCTCCTTGTTTTCAATTCTTTCTTTCCTTTCACTCACAACTATGAAAATCTCCCTGAAGTTAATGTGAAGACTTTGGTTGAATTTTAGTGGACTGCGAATAAGCCTCTTCTTGTGTCATGGCTGAATGCTGATTTCTGAGCTGTTCTGGTTCCAGGCAGCCTCTATAATTGCATGTTATTATTTGAAATATAAAGATTTTAATTGCTTTCCAGAAAGCTTGAGAGGAAAGTAATCCATTTCTTCTTTTAATTGGAGAACTTTTCCACACTGTAATCTGTCTGAGTAGGTCCATTCCATCATGTTCTCCATTTCATTTTGAAATCTCTTGAAGAGTTAATACTTTATTATTGGGCTATTTCCCTTGATCTCCAGCCACAGAGCTTTGTTTTTTTGAATAATGCTTGTCTTATTTTTCATAGCTGATGCAACTGATTCAGATTGGATTATTTCCTTTGACCCAAACTGGGGCTGCAGTTCGAAGATCTAACCAATCTGTGGGCAGCCCTTTTTTTTCTTTAATAGCAGACTAATTGGCAGACCAATTAATCTGCTCATCTGTGAAAAGAAAATTTATAGCAATAAGTAGTTCTATTTCCAGAAGTCATTCTCTAAAGTAACATTACAGTGGCCTTGTTTACTTCATGCCCTGCAACACGATCCAGTGCTTCAACAGCAGCACAGGTCAATTAGTGGACAAATTAAGCAATTATTAGCCACTAACAAGGGTGACTGGCATCATTACCCTTCCTGTTTACCAGCAAACTGTTATTTTAATACAAAGATCAACAAATAAATTAGGGCATCTGTTGTATTGCCATGTCTGCCTTGAAGTAAATGATATTAAATGGGCTTTGGTTGCTGCCAAATTCTTAACCCTGGCCTAATGAGATACACTGATATGTCTCTTGCTGATTACAGAAGCTGTAAAATTTAGTTTGTATTGATTTATTAACAGGAGGACCAAGTTCTCTGCAATGGTATTTTTTTTTAATAGTCTGATATCTGTCTTTTTATTTTAAACATTATTGATCCAGACTATTTCAGACAGCCCAGAACTATTGGGTTTTTCTGAAAGACAAAGCTGTTTGCTAATGGTATTGATTATTTGGATACTGACAATAATTTTAGGGTGAGTTTTGTACATGTTTTTATCTGATGCTTCTCTCATGTCCCTTAGAACCACCTTTACTTCCAGGTTAGAATTCTGAAAGTTAATTTTAATTCTTGCTTTATATTTTTACAATGGGGTAAGTCTTCTCCAGGCTTATTAGCTGTTTCCTAAGTAAGAAAATTGAGTCAATCTCTTTGGGCTGTGTGAACTTGGCTGCAGCAGCCCCAGTAGATTGGGGTGCACTGGGAAATGCCGAGTCTTGTTTGACAGCAAGCTCTGGGTGCCCAAGGTCAGTCTCCTTCAGCTGGGAGCAGCAGTGAATCAGGCAGAGCAGAGCCTCACCCCGCACAGGTTTACGTGCAGCCTTCCACGCCACAGCATGTTCTTGGTTAGGGAATAACAATTGCCTCTTGAAGCTGGAAACTGCAGCTTCCACTTGCCAAGGTGATTTTGCCAAGCTCTGTGAGTGAGGCTGCATCCGTAACAGGGGCAAAATGAGCAGAACCTGGACAAGCCTCTTCCCTGGCACAGAGACAGCCACGGCGAAGCTCTGAGGGTTTGGGCTCTTGTGGCACCTGCTGAATGAAAAGCAGTCATGGTATTCCTGAGGTGTTCCCGGTGCTCCCTGCTGCATGAGGAGCTGTGCCGTGTGCATGCTTGGTGTGCTGCCAAGGCCTTTGGTGAAGTGATGGTCGTGGACACAAGGCAATTTTTATGCTGGTTTTATTTCAGCTTGAAAGGTCATCTCTAACCTAGGATAAAGGTTCTTCTGGACGTTCTGATTTCTGAATACTGAACTCTTCCAGGTGTTTTAGAAAACACAGACTGATGCGATGTTTGAGTCTGGTTGAGTCCAGCTGCAAGGTCTTTCACACTAAAACCAGCATAGTGTCTTGAGTGGACTAAGTGAGGCGTTGTTTCCCTTTAAGTAGTTTGGAGCCCTCCAGGTGTGCATACTGTGGATTATGTTTCAGACACTGCCAGGAAGCAGTTAGAGCAGCAGTTTAACATTGCAAAGCTTTTCATGTTTGCATACAGTTAGGAAATCTGGTTATTCAGGATCCAACTGTGTCCCAGTCGTTCCTTCGTGTTCTTGCTGTTGTATAATGAACAAAAGTCACAACACCCGCCAAAAAGCAGATCGATGTTCGGTTTCCTTCATCGAGAGGAGGTAATTGCAGAAACATTTCCTGAGCAATATAATTATGTATATGCTAATTTGCCTCAGAAATTCAGGTTCAGTTTCTTCTCAAGTGGAAGACCTGGTTACAGGAAGGAACTTTCTCCTCTTCAGGATTAGTAACTAAGAGATGAAAAAATTGTTGATGTTTAGAGTCAACTATACCTTGATCATCTTAGACATTTCAGAAACCTCATTTCTCTCCATGTGCCTCAGCAAATTAGAATTCATTCCAACAGCAGCATAGGTTCAGATTTGCTGGTATTTTAAATACTAAGTGGGTCCTAAGAAATTAGCTAAATTAAGGAGTTGTACAGAATGTGAGATTTTGGTTTCATCTTTAATGTATGTTTCAGCCAAGCTGTAAACAAATGCATTTAACTTGGCATGAACCTGGGTTTTAGTGGGATTTTTAAAATACTTTGGTTGAATCACAAAAAATCAGGTCTAAAATCAGCTTTTTTGAAGCCAGCTAGTTAGCCCAGGCCATTTCTTCTCTGCTGAATTGTTGCTTGTTATGTCTGTTCCCTCAGGCTTTACCCTGTCCAGTGTTAAAAGTGTCTGATGACAGGATTCCACGCTTACCCTGGAGAGACAATTCCACACTCTAATAGAGCTCACCATTAGTGAAATTTTACTGATGAGCAACCTTAATTTTTCTCTGCTTAATTTTATCCTGTTACTAGACCATAGTGATTGATTTATTCTGGGGAAATTCAGTAAATGGTTCCTGCTTCACAGGATGGACCTTACAATAAATAGCAAATTGTCATGACCTATCTGTGGGTGTCCTGAGATTACACAGGAACTCAATTTATCTCAACATTAATTCCCTGGAAGCTATTTCTGTCAGTACCAACTCAGTGGAGGGATAAGCAGTGAATTTAGCTGCCAGATTCCTGTCTCCTGCCCCAGCACCAGCCCCGGCGTGAGGCAATGTTTAGAGGGTCCCTGAGCACCAGGCCAAGAGGTAGGAGATCCTGCAGGCTCTGGTGCTGAGATGTGCCCAAAGGAAGGGAATTTAGGATCTGCTTCCCCTGCCACTTGCCTGGGTTTCACATTAAAGGAGCTGGTGAAGTGGAGTTACTCCTGGTTTTTATGACTGTAAAATAAGTGAAGAATATGACCTGATAAATTCCTGCCTACCAATAGCAGAGTATCCCAGTGCCTAGTATAGATATTTTGTAACTTTCTTAATTTTTGTGAGGCATTTTATTCCTCTTTATGCATGCAGATGATCTGAAATCTGTGTTCATTCTTGAAGGGTAGGTTGGGGCATATGCTGAAATGAATTTGAGGTGTTTCAGCTCAACAAATTGCCACTCATGAGGTGAGCTGCAGTGTGACCCCACGTGTGCAGGCTGGATGTGTGGGGTATCTTCATTTCACCCCTCAGGAGGAGAAAGGTTTTGTTATTGTGGCTCAGCTGATGAGCAGTAACTTCTGCCTGTGTGGAAACTCAACAGTGTCTGACAACACAGCCATCACGTATTTGCATTTTGAGGACAGATTAAAGTATTTCTCCTTAAAGCTATTGGAGTTTTGAGAAGGTGGTTTGTTTTTTTGGAAGCAGAAGCAGTGCCAGGAACCAGGAAGAATGACCATTCTAATCTTTTATATGTGAAATTTCAGATAGATATCTGGAAATCGTTGATATCATAGACGTCCCTCTTCAAACCCTTTTTTCATTTTTTTCTCAGGTATAATTGATTTCCTCGTGAGCCACCATCCAATTGCGAAAGTACTGAGAGACCACCTGGTCTTCAAGATTGCTCCCATGCTCAATCCTGATGGAGTTTATCTAGGAAATTACAGGTATGGTTCAGAGTATGAATTTGTGCATCGTTTTACCTGCCTTGTACACCTTGCAATGCTTTGTCATTGAATCTTATATGGCTTGTTTCAATTAATTCCTCTTAAACTGAAGATTCTCATGTGGCCATATGCTTCCTGAAGTTCCCATCAAGGAAGGGGGCAAATAGCAAATTTGTTTTCTTCAGGAAGTAGAGAGCAACTCTCCAAGATAGCAGGGTATCTGCTCTGCAAGCCTCCTCTAAGAGTGGGAGTTAATGTCAGCTTAGTTAGACCTTAGCTGTGTTTTATAAGTGCATTCATTATGCTGCTCATCAGCCTCTATGTAAATGTGTCAGTCAATCATAGCTCCCTTAAACTACCCAGATCATCCATTAAAGTCACAGATTTCACTCTGTTATTGTACTGTAATAGATAGGGATACATGGAATGGAATAATCATTCCACCCTATGCTAATTTTGTTACATTTTAGTATCTGAATTACTACTTTACCACCTCCTCTGTTGAGATGGTATTCAGATAATCTTTTGTTTTCCATAAAATTGTTTGCTCTTAATGCATTTATTTACAAAATAAATGTGCTGCTGGAGGTGATAATGAAAAGCAGTTGATTAGTTGATGATTTGTTTGTGGGGGCAATTACATGTACCACACAGTTCTCTGGAGAAGCCCCTGAGGAATGAAATATACTGTGTGTGGTTTTGCTTACAGTGCAGGACTAAATAACACAATTCACTCTGTAGCCAGGCTACCTTGAGCTTTGATCTAATTAGGTATTGCATTGCTAAGCAGAATAAGGCTGGGTTATTGTGTGGCTGAGGAGACCACTGAGGAAGAAGAGAGAAGATGCAGAGAACGGGGCTGCTGGCAGTTCTTTGTTGAGGAAACAGCCTCAAGTCACGCCAGGGGAGTTTTAGATTGGAAATCAGGAAATAAATTCTTTACTGAAAGGGTGGTGAGGCACTGGAACAGGCTCCCCAGGGCAGTGGTGGAATCCCTGACCCTGAAAGTGTTAAAAAAACGTGTGGATGTGGTACTTAGGGACATGGTTTAGCAGTGCTGGGTTAATGGTTGAGTTTGGTGGTCTTAGAGGTATTTTCCAGCATCTCTGATTCTATGATATGTGATCCTTATCCCTCCTGTGTTTTGCTACTTGCTAAACTGAAGTAGTGGGGAATGGTGTGGGTGATTCCAACAGTGATTTTACATGCTTTAAGTGAAACTTCCGGGAACGTGTGGTCTCCTTTCAGCTGCAGTGATACTCACTCAGCTGTTGGCTAATCCAAAATCAGACACTGATATTGCAGTGGTGGCCTCTGACAGCGCTAGGAACTTATCAGAATGAGTATCCGTACACGAATAAAGCCCCAAAGTGGCTCTAGAATCTGATATTACATCACTCTCCTCTCTTCCAGGTGCCTTGCACATAAGTAACTCGAGTTGCAAAGAAGCAGCTTTCATTTTCCCCATAAGTTCACTTGCCCTGTGGGTTTTTTCCCTGCACTGTTATTTACGGTTTTTGGAAGACATGCAGCTTTACAGGTATTCGTATGGCTCTTAACTTGAAAAGCCTTTTGGGAACCCAAGTAGCAGGAAAGGGCATGTGAATTAATTTGGAATTGCTGAGCCTGATGGTGTACTGTTGGTTTAACTTTCCATGATACACAAGATTTTCAACCCTCCTGAACTAAAGAGACTTTTAATGAGGTAGTTGAAAAAACACTTGATTTTCTTGCAATTCTTCACTGTATTTAAAAATGGCCTACTGTAACTAATAACTTAAAAATGAAGATAATAAGTAAAATGTTACCTATTATCTTGAGAAGTATATTAAAAAGTCTAGTAATGTGCCAGCATTGCAGTTAACTGGTGCTGAGTGAATAATTTACAGCAAACACTTTATTTCCTGCTCATACAAAATCCACAAGCACATCACAATTTATTTACTTGAATTTACTGGATGAATTTCTAAAAAAAAAAATCTCTAAGGATCACTTGTTTGTATTTGAAAATTTAACTCTGAGGCTTCTCAGTGATGGGTTAGATAACTCTGCTTCATCTCTTTGGGTCTTTGTTCAGATTAGCACACAAACAGGACTTTCAGAAGTCTTCCACCTAGTGAGGACTAACACAGATCTATTGGCTGGGGACAACCCCCTGCTTCTGCAAACAGGGATGCCACATGCAGCAAGAGCAGTTTAGACATTTGAACTTCTCCTTGCTGTTATCTCCCTCTTTCTCAAAGCAGCAGCTGGTGACTGTTTGTTTGGTTCATTGAAGGTTCACATTCAGAGCTAAGATAATGAAATGGGTAATTAAACCTCATGCTTGAGTTTGTAAATTGATCTCCTGCCAGTGTGAGAGAGGTTTTTCTTTTGCCCCACCAGCACACAGCCTTGCACAACTGGCAAAGTGCACTGTCGGAGGCTCTTGGCTGTCCTCTGAAATCCCAGGCACAGTGGGCACCAGGAACAGCCTGACTGTGTCAGCAGTTCTCTTGGAAGGGGTGGGATGCACTGGTTCTCCCGAGATCACAACAGGAACTAACTAACCACTCACTAACCCAGGATGATATGGCAACAGCTGACTGAGATTTTCGTCACTGTCACCTTTGGGGATGAAGGATTTTCGCTGAGGGTGTGGGTCCTGTGCTCTCCTCAGAAATCCTTGTTCTTTGTTATTGTGAACTGAGGTTTAGGAGTTTAAGCCAAATCTGCAACAATGCCGCCAAGAATTGCCTGTTGTCTATAAACTCTTGCTCATTCTCAAGAGAACAGACCAAATGGGTTGTGACTCTTACAGAAACCTGGATGTGGTGAAATGTTCACCACCAGCAAGACGTGAGTTTAATTCTGCAGCTATAAAGCACAGACTCATCTGCAAGGAAAATTGTTTATATGTTGCATGTACATTCAGGTGTCTAAAAGAAATGGTCATGGAGTTGAATGTCAGTGTTCAGTGTATCAGGATGCTTGGAAACAGGGTGCTAAACTTTACTGATTTATTCAAGTGTGTGCAAGAGTTTAAGAATTTATTCAGTTAGGAACGAAAATGCAAGGTGCCTCGTGGGATGTACAGGGGTGATTAAGCAACTGCTTCAATTTAGAATGTTTGGAAGGTCTATACACAAGTTGAAAAAAGTTTTTGGTTTTTGCTGTTTTTTTTAATAAATGTGAAAAACTTGCAATGTGATTGTAATCTTAGGGCATATGTTTTTTAGTAGAAAATGAACTGGTATGGTTCTGTCTTTTAATAACTTAGATGCATAAACCAAGACAGTTGGTAAGATAAAGTCTACTAGTCTTTATTTCCAGTGATGTTTTGAACTGACCATTTGGAAATCAGAATATTTAATTTTCGCTTTCATCTGTCTCTTTCTGAAGAGAAGTGAAACATGAAAAATCACAGGCAAACCACACCAGAGTAGATCAGAGCGGGCTGGGTAGGAGTGTCAGAGGGGTGTAAGGTGCAGGGAAGTGGAGCCCTCAGAGCACAAATTCCCCTGCAAGTCAAAGTACTAAATTGTTACCTGGGGTTGCTCCTGCTTGCTGTGCTACCTGTTTGCTGTTTTGCTGGCATCATCCTTCCGTGAGGGTGACTGCTACACTGAACTCTCTCTTCAGTGAAGAAAACACCTCCATTGTCCTTTTCGTACTGTATGTATATACCCAGCTCCTCCTGAAAAAGAGGATAACGACAGGTACCTGCACAGGTACCTACCGTGACCAAGCATGTAGAGCCTTTATCAAAACAGGAAGACAGGATTTAGCCTTTTCTTGAAGTCTTTAAAGCCTGGTATTACTGCACTTCTAAGGGTGAGTGGCTTTGCAGTTACAGTGTGTAGGAGATGTGCTGCATGGGCTTGTTAATTAAATTGCCCAGGAAGATGCCACTGGTAACCCAGCTAAAATAGTGAGTTTTCAGCATAATTTGCCCTCTGTTCTAGCTGGAACTTGTCCTCAGCTCTCACCTGAATAGAAAGACCCCTTTTGCTGGGGGTAGTGCCTGACTTGATCTTTAGCTTTAGTTTGAAAGAACGTGGCACAAAAATAAAAATATTTGTGAGTTTCTCCATAACACTAATCTCACCCTCTCTGATGGATTAAACTGTGAAACAGCTTTAGGAAATAAAGGAAAGCTAGTGCAGGGAAGAGAGATTTCTCGATTTTTCTCCCTCTGTTTACAGTAAAGCATTATCATCTTCTGAACCCGTTGCCATCCCCAGGGAGGTAGGGGTAGACTAAGGGGAAAAAAAGTCTTCTTGATTTAAAAGTCATGCATCCCCAGGCTTGGCCTGAACTTTCCTTTATCGAGAGCTCGTTCTTAAGCTGGCATTCTGCAGCTGAATGCTGAAATGTGTCCCTGCAGGCGAGATGACTGTACCACACCGTCTCAGATTAGTTCCAATTTGTCAGCCTCACCTTTCAGAGACAGAATCCTATACTGGCACCAAAAGGGATGTGTTGCTTAGTCTGGGCAGCTCTTCACTGAGCCATCCCAGAAATGCCATGACAAGGCAGATGAAATATCCTGACCATTCTCTAAAGGCTCTGTCGCATGACCTGGAAAGTGTTCCTGTTCCTTGGTGTGTTTGTGCTCCTTCACTGGGAGAGCTGTGACAGTATCAGCCTTTGGTAAATGAAAGCCATGAATTAGCTGAAATGTTCTGAAATGTCATCACTAGGTATCTTTCTAGCCTGATTGCAGGGACTGCAGGAATGTGTGTGAATGGGGAGAAGAGGGCACACACTCATCCTCATCCTTTCTCCTTTCACTGTCAGTGTCAATACTTTTGAACTCAACACAGTCTTCACTCCCTGCTCGTGCAAGGGGTTAGCAAAGTAATTTGTTGGACAGAAAGCAGGCCAGCTCTACCCAGACTGAAAAACCAAATTCACCATAAAGTGTCAGTGTCCATATGAAAGCAGTGTTGGGACTAAATGTTTTGAGCAAATGGTAAATTTTTGTCCCCGAAAAGTAGTTTTGTAAAGACTGGAATAATTTGTGAAAGGGAGTAGAATTTAGCAAACTGTTTCAAATGAAAAAAGGAAGCTGGGACAGCTTGAGAAACATTTTAAATTATTCATACCAGCATTTTATAAAGGACAATCTTCTTTCGTTTTTGTTTGTTAATGGCATGATTTGCTTAAAAACTGACCTTTTCTAAATGTTCCTTTTGGAAGATTTGAAATACAATCAGAAAACTAGGCTTTGGATCAGGTGAAATATTTCAGATTTATCCCAAGTAGGCTTTTGTGGAATTTATTTCTGTGACTCTAGAAGTAGTCAAAAATTCATGTCCACATGTAATTTATAAGGGTTATTTTTAACAGTAAATGCACATGTGGATTTTATCCAAATTATTTTAGTTCTAAATCAGACCTATATGTTGTAACAATGAGGAGTTCTGATTTTGGAGTTTGATATTATTACTATGGGGGACACAGCTATACCTGCATACATATTTATATGTGTGTGTGTGTATGTTCACAGTGACTGGATATGTTATGTGGTTCTTACCACCTCTTGTTCAGTTGTGAGACATGGCTCTTCACGTGCATATTGTCATTTGTATGTCTCTTCATTATTTTTCAACTATTTTTCTGACAGAGAAGGTTTTTTTTTCTTAGCTTCATCTAATACATGTGAAATTCATGCATTGCCTTAAATTGAAAAAACAGAGTATCCATCTCAGATGACAAGATGAAGCTCTCAATGGAGTTTATTTTTCCTAATTAGGTGTTTGTCATTGTGTATTCTATATAGCAACGTATAAGTAAACAATCGTGGACCTTTTGAATAAATTTATTGGTTTTATTTATGTTACTGGGCATAAAAAATCTATAATTACCAGGTACAGCCGCAATATAACTGGTATTTAATGACAATTACTTTTTGTTACCATAGAAATGAGTCCAAAGTAGTTACCTATAATTTCTCATTTCCAAACCTCACACATGTTGTATTGCAGTATTACCATAGTAATTGCCTATTAGTCATCATAAAATAAGCAGTTACCCAGAAGATACCAGGATAGTGTGAAATTTCTCATCTTATTCAAAACTTGCAGCACATGCCGCTTCTCGTCTTCCTTTAGTGGGATTTGTGCCTGAATGACAAGAATGTCCCTTGTACATTAACCCAAGGGAAGGAGGGATGTGATGAGAGAGAATTGTGCTCTATAAACACACTGAGTCAGGAAAAGTACGTTCCATCCCCTGAAAATATACAACCGTTTCTCATTATTGAAAAATAGGGATTTTTCAAGCCCAGGAAACGGAGGTTTGTTCCTTGCTGTGAATTTCCTCTTTTTTTTTTTTTTAATTTTTTTTCCGAATCAGTTGTGACCAAAGCAGAGGCTGCACGCCCTGGGGAGGTCTGTGAGCCCAGCTGTGTTTGCCAGAGCTCACAAGCCCCATATCCACTCCTGCAGCTCTGGTGCAGGGAGCACGTGAGCTCGATGCACTTCCACTCAGCGGCCCCTCTCACACCTTGCTTGACTTCTTCATTTAGGTTGATGTCATTGAGGCCGGCAAATCTCTCTGTGTGCCTTCCTAGATCACATTTAGTATCAGCTGGGGATGGCCATTTTTGTGTATCACCTTCTTCCATGAGGCTGGAAGAGAGGGAGAGGCATGGCAGAAGCTTCCTCCTCCCCCAGCTCTTGCTCGGTGTTCAGGAATCTTCTCTTCTGTCTTCCTCTCATGTCCAGCATGTCCCAATTCCTGTGTTGTGCCAGGTTGGGGCTCTGGGAAGCAAATTCTGGGTGGATCCGCAGCTGTGACCCAGGTGTCCTCTGAGCAGCAGCAATGGAAAAAAACAGGGAGGCAAGGCAGAAGCAGAGTTTTTTTCCAGCCCTTACATCCACCTGGCTCCTAGCACTGCCATTCCTTTCCTACTTGGAAGTTTTCTGTCCATTGTGGCTTTTATTGCCCAGAGAGTGCTGTCATCACAAGACGGCTGCAGGGGCTGATGCTTTGCTCACCATTGCTTAAAAAAATCTCCCTTGTAAAACAGTTGTCAACCTTTATCTTAAAACAAATACTAGGTTTGCAAAAGGGTTCCTATCTACTGCCATTGAAATGCTCTTTATATTGATGTGGTAACTGCTCGTTTAAACCATATTACAGCTCCTGAGTATTTTTCAGTTGCTATTGATGTGACAAATTCTCTTGCACAGAGGACTGCACCAATCAATAGAGCCAGTATATGTGCTTTAACAACAAAGCCACATGCCTTGGGGTTCCAGCTGAATCTGAACGTTTTAGTAGCATTAAATAAAGCTATATTTATTTTGCTTTTGGTGCAAGTTAAAAAAAAAAATCCCAACCCAACCTAATTTAATATAACTTGTTGGAGAGGTTTGAAGGCAGCATTATGGGGCCATTTCCACATGTGATGAATACGTAACTAGTGTCAGAGCTGCTATTTTGTTTTTGTAAGCGAATTCTTCTCTTTTAGCTAGATTGATCTGGAACTACAGAGTAGCCTTTTATTTTTAGACGAGCAGGGAGAGAAGTCATTACAAGAAATACTGAAATCATAGCTTTTTTTTTTATAGCTGCCACTATTCCACTGAGAATGAGACATGATGTCCTTAAAGAGACAGGGCTATTTATTTTCCATTTAAATAGCACCATTTGTGATTATTACCTTTGAGCCACTATGCAGAGAATAAGCACCCAACTCATGAATCCCAGCCAAGTGAATCAAAGTTTTGTGCCTAAAAGTGCCATTTATGTCTGTGAGTTGCTGTAGGAGCCTATTCTTGACCTTCACTGACTTTATTTTTTTTTTTGCGTACATCTTCCAGAATGTATTAGTAATTAATAGGGCTGTTAAAGTCAGTGTGATTGAAGTGTTTGTTTCCTTTTCTCCTCTCCTGAATATCTGATCTTAGGTCTGAATAATCCGACCTGGGTTTCCTAGAGTGACTTCCAGTTAAGTAACTAAACATATCTGGCTTTCTTCTCTTTTTTTAATTTCCTCTGTAAGTCTGGCTTGTATCTCTGGTGGTTGGAGTTCTTATTCAAAGCAGCCAACAAAGGACCACATTCTCCACTGGTTTCTTTTTTGTTTGGTTTGTGTTTTATTTGGGGGTTTATTATTACTTTTTTTTAATTCTGCAAAAGACTTAGTAAGCTTCACCCAGTGTGCTGTAGATCTTTGTTTTGGTTTACCCATCCGCAGTGTAGCAACAATTAGGTCTCATATCTAAAATTATCTGTGGAGCTACATTTTATTAATATGTGTACAAACCCCGTGTTACTTTCCCGGGCTTTGAGGCACTGTGTAGGTACCAAGCAGGATAGTTTGGGAAAATGACATTTTCAAATACACCCTTGCACTCAAAGCAGGACTTTATTGCCAGTCCCGCAAGGGAGAGAAGGGAGAAACACACTGAGCTGGTCTCTGTCTCATGACACAACGAGCTGAGCTCTACTTCTCCAGCAGTAGCTGCCAGGCCACAATCCATGGAATTTAAGAGCTGAGGCACAGGGCTGGAGGACTGCTCCCAAAAGGCTGTTTGCCAGACACAGGAAGTGACACAACCCAAGAAATATGCTGTGTATTCCCACGTGCCAAGTGCTGGTGCTGTTAACTGAGCTCAATGGGCTGGAGAGATGTTGTCCAGTTCAGGGAAGTGCCCACAAGGGGCACTTGCAATGAGAACTGTGACTCAGGAGCACGTGTTGATCCTTTCTGGACTTTCTTCCTGTCCTGCCCTTGCCTTTGTTTAGTTTTCCCTCCTTAACACAATTATTGGCCCAAAACAAAGGTGTGGTTCCTAGGAGAAATCAAGAGCAGCTGAACCTCAGCGTGAAGTGTGCTGACTTTGCATTATATTTGCCTTGCCGCAGCATCCCTGAGTTCTCAGCCCATATGGGAGCAAATCCCAGACCCTGAAGTGTTGACAAGGTTGAGCTCCATTCCAGCCCTGTATTCTCCTGTCCTGGCACGCAGGAGCTGCATCCAGCCCTGAGGATGCACACAAAATTGAGGCTATAAACAGGAATTGAAGTTGCACTTGTACTCTAGTTATTGAGTAAAGCTGTTCCCTAGCTAGACTCCTCCATTCTACCCCATCTTCAGGAGCTACTTGGGAAGAGATTTCTCTGTCCTGACTCTTGGTGAGGAGTATGGAGTCACTGTAGTACTTGGCAGTACTCTCCTGAATTCCTGCAAAAAGTTCCAGGGAGATTTTATTGTGGCCTTTCAATAAATATTTCAAGGGGACTTATGAGAAAGATGGGGACAGACTTTTTAATAGAGCCCCTGGCAATAGAACAAAGGGGAACGGCTTTAAAATCAAGGAGAGTAGATTCAGACTAGATATAATGGATACCCTTTCAGGGTAAGGATGGTTAGACACTGGCACAAGTTGCCTGGAAAGGTGGTAAAAGCCCCATCCTGGAAACATTCAAGGCCAGGTTGGACAGGACTCTGAGCAACTTGATCTGGTTGAAGATCTGCCTGCTCTTTGCAGGGTGGTTGGAGTAGATGGCCTTTAAAAATCCCTTCCAACCCAAACTGTTCTGTGATTCTGTGGCTCCCGAAGAACTGAGACCCCTCTCTGCTGGTGCAGGGAGCAGAACCAGGCTGCTTCTGGATTTTAGCTTTGCAGGTTACTCTCCAGTACTTGTTTGTGCCAGCAGGTATTGTCTTAGCAACAATTAAGCGAAAAATAGAAATTGCAAGAGGGGAAATTCTTTCCTTAACTGTAGAAATTACAAATTAGAGGTCAAATTCTGCCTTGCTGAGAGCACCTGTTTTTCCTTCTAAGTGAACCATCTGAAGAGGAAGAGCAAGGAAGGTGTTTTGCCTGTTTTCTGTGAACATAGGAAGGCTCAGCATGTGATTAGTGTGTATCCTAGTTTCAGACCATTCTATCCCAAGCAGCATCTCAGAATCTTTTCCAACGTAGTTAACAACCCTTTCCTCAGCTCCATTCCCCTATTTAAGCAATGTCTGTTCACCTAGACAGATTCACCAGCTGCCAGGGAAGGCAGCTGAGGGATTAACTCTTCCTGAAGACCTTTCTGGACAGAACCCTGGGATTTTTTGAAGTTGTGCCCATTTACATGAGATCACCAGAAAGTAGTGATCACTCCCATGGCCTCTGCAAGAGCCTCTTCCCTTGTAATCAAGTTTTATCATGCTATACAAGTGAGGGGTTCAGTACTCATTTTCAGTTCACCAGGAAAGGATTTATCACCTGTCAAGAGAAAAGTCCAGTCTTCCTGTTCCAACTGCTGCTATGTGAGTGGGGAGGGGGAAATACCATCCAAGTTATTAGGAAAACAATAGCAGCCTAAGGGAATGTTTGTTTAGGTTCTACTTTTGTTGTTTTCTCTTCCTGGGTGACAGCTGTTCCTTTATTTTTTTAATTTTTAAAATTGCAGCACTTAAAATGGTGGCAGCTTGCTGTTTAATTTATAATATTGGTCCTAAGGGCAGTGTCGTGTAACGTCGAAGCAATCCTGAGACAAATCTAAATAACAAGCAGCCATTATCTAAACCAATATTGTATTAATAAAAGAGGATTAGATAATCTGAGGATGTGCATCTCTTCTGAGTGTAAAGGCAGACATCTGCCCAAAGTTCCCACTCATATGTCTTGGTCAACCCATTAACTCCCAGACACAGTTATCTCTTTGTGACTTGGAAGAGCCTTGTGAAGCCTCTCTAAGTGGTTCAGAGTGGTGATGTTTCTTCTTCTGTTTGGAGAATAAACCATTTTTCTTGGCTTAATTCTCATAGGGGAAGTCTCCCAAAAGAAATATGGTAAAGAGCTGAGTTTCTGGAGCTTGCAAGGTGTTGAGCTCTTGAAAACTAGTCCTGGTGCTCATTTGAAAATTTAAGTTGTGGCTGTAAAGGAAACTTGACTTAGCTGCTAGTACACAACCCTTTTCTGCTGAAGCACAGAGAGATGGGAGACTGCTGTTTCACAGCTGCTTTAAGCTCAGGAAAATGTGTGCTGGTCCCCAAAGGGGCAATGCAGCTCTCTTTTCCCTCCTGGCTGTGCATCCCTGCCATCTGCTTTTTTGCCAGGACGGGTGCTTGTGTGGCAGTGCTGTGAGCTGGAAAAGGACCAATCCTGCAGAAATCCAACCTGACAAAACAGTTCTCACCTGGTTCCCAATGCAGCCAGAAAAATGGGACCAAGGCAGGAGGAAGGAATGAGCAGAGAGTGATCCCTTTTTCAGGGAGCTTGGGTGTAGATGGACATAAAGCAATTTTGAAGCCAGAACATAAATGTAGGTGGCTGTTGTGCAGTTATTCTTGGGATTTTGGAAATGAAAGCCATTGGTAGCCAGTGATTTCTTGGATGGGTTTTGGTGTGTTCAAAAGCAACCATGCCTATATGACCTCTTCCTTAGGTTTATTATTTGTTAACAGCAACAAATGATTATTTATACTATTTGGTAACAAAGAGGGTGACTTGGAATGTCCATTCAGGAAAACAGGGACTTTATGGTGTCAGAAGCTGGAAACGAGCTGTTTCCACGCAACTGTTATAGCCCATTATGTAGACATGGCGAAAAACTGTCCACAAAACCCTTTCCTCTCTGCTCCCTATAAATACTGAAGCCATCATAGCTGTGCTGACATGGCAGGGGAGCAATTAATCTCAGAGCAGATTACTTCTCTGCTGCCCCTGGCGCCAGGCAGAGTGGGGATGTCAGGGTAGGCTGGGAGGAGGGAGATGTGACAGCTGATTGACAGCTGATGGCTTTGCCCGGTTGGTGCCTAAGAGCTGGAGGAAGAGCTCTCTGCCAACGTGGAGGAGTTGGGATCAGGAACGGGATGTGACACTTCTGGCCACGCAATGGTGAGCCACAAAATCATTGGCCGTCTGTGTGAGCGCGACAGGAATTCTGCCTCCTTGCCCCCTCCCAGGCTGGAAAGGGTGTATATTAATGGAAGTGTACACCATTTAATGTGCAGCTCCTCGGTGTGAGCCCAGCTCCTCGGGAGGGCAGTGCTGGCTCCGGGCTGTGCAGAGCGTGAGCCCGCACCTGCCGGTGTGCGCGGAACGCTGGTGCTGCCCCGCCCTCCTCTGCACGGCCACGGCCACCCGGCCGAGGTGTAGCGGGGCTTACACGGTGGTAAACGGGTGGGCAAGGGGAGTTTTGTCTGCCTCTCTAGCCAAGATATGAACAGGAAATCCTGCCAGTTTGCAGGGAGCAGCTGGGTTTCCAATAACGCTGGAATGCTGTGGTGGTGGCTGTGGGTGGGAGTGGGTTTAGCTGCCCCTTCCCTTTAAGCGCTGTCACTCAGACATCCAAATGCTTGCAAAAGGACCGGAGCTTTCCAACACCCTGCGGCTAATGCAGCGTCTACCCTGGGATCCTGCCAGCTCTGCGGGATCTCGGAACAACCTGAGCCCTCTTTGGTGCCTCTACACCATACCCAGGGGAAGAAAAGGATGCAGGGGTCTTGCATTTGATCCTCCAAGTAACAGCTGAGTGAGAGGCCAGTCCCTGCTCCCAGGGCGGGCTGAGCTGTGACCGGGTACTCGGCAAAGCAGTGCGTGAGGAGCAGCACGGATGAACTGACAGTAAGGTTGTATCTTTGAGGCTCTCGAGAACTGAAAGAAGGATGTCACAGAAATGGGCAAAGCCTCTCAGACTGGTCACATCTTGTATTATTAATAGTAAATTTTGTATATTAGTTTGAGTTGAAATAGGTCAGCAAGGGAGCCTGATCAATGATGGCGTGACACTGCAGTGCTGACCAGAAGCCACAATCCTGTCCTGCTAGGTGCTATACAAGTATATCATAAATGATCCCCACTTTCCCAAAGTGCTTTCAGAGCTAAAAGAGGATGGCACAGCAGGGAGACAAGGCAATCAAGCAAGCTGTTATAGCAGGGGAAGACAGAGCACTAAATATAATAGGATGAATAGTGGTAGGTTTTTTTCCTCTTTTACATTTTTTTTTTCTCCCTCTGGTTGGTGGCAGGGAACACAATAGCAAACTATACAATCAGGCTGAATAACTTTCATATATCAACTGAGAGTAGGACTACTCTAAATTTGGTGAACCAAGGGAAGGAGCTTTCAGTGACAAAATACATTTGAAAAGGATGGTTGACCCAAAAGGTGTTTTTTCAGAATAGATTACTTTTAGATGTTCTCCTATTCTTTACTTCTTGGGCAAAACTGTGGAGTTTTTTACTCAGCTCCCAGTTCAATCATCGTGTACATTCTAGCACCAGGATTTTTGTTATTTTGCTGCAGCTGAGCAGTATTATTGTTCTACCTGTTGTTTTACATCTGGAGTAAATTGTCATTTTGTGCATCTGGAGATAGGTTTGTTCAGTAGGTTTTGGAAATCCACAGATGCTCGAGACCCAGTCAATATTTTAGCAATGCTTGCTAGTGAGGAAGCAGCACAATGACAATATGTATCCCATGCAACCACCCCCAGCAAGTTTTGTACCCCAGCAGTTGTCCTGGGATCTTCTGTTTGCTCTCCCAAGACTGAAAAGAATCAATTAACAAACTGCCTGTCAACCTCCTTTATCTTCTGCTGTGCCTTTCCTAATCTTCTCTGCCTTTTCAATTGGGAAAATCTTTGTTTTTAATTCTTCCAGTAGGGTTTGCTTTTCCTCCTGCTCTTGATGTGCAGGGAGGAACTGATGCTGGCACAGGTTTGTTCTTGACGTCTCCATCTTGCTGCTGCTTTGCTGACTCGTGTAAGACAGGTCACAACCAGGAGATAAGCTGTTATCTGTGTGGGTGAGAGGCAAGTGCAACCCTGGCAGACAGTTCTTTCTCCTTGCATTGGTCACCTTTTCTATTACAGACCTGATCTGCTAAAGTTTTGTCATTCTCATTCTCGTTTCTGTTAATGAAATGCATTTAACTGTCAGCTCTTGTTAACAGTAACAACACAGCCGAGGATTCATAAATTCCCATGGAAGTCAAATGACTGCTACCTTAGAAGAACTAAGGCAGGAACTGAGGGGTTTTTTTCATCTTGAAGCTGGAGGAGGAGACCACCACAGCTTGCTTGATCAGACAAGCAGAATATTTTGAACATTGAACCTATGTCAGACTTTTATTTCTGATTCATGTATGAAAAAATATCTGTTTCTAAGAATCCTGGGGGGTTGAGTCCATTTCATCACTGAGTTATCCCCTGTGTATCTTGGATCTATCTCAAATAATTACTTATTACCTGGAATGTTCAGAAATTCAGCTTTCCAAAAGCTGATTAGACAAGTGCAGCCCATAGATGTGTAAACAGTTGTGTTTGGCACAGGTTTGACCTGTTCTGAAGACCAACAAGAACAAGAAGAGTTTTAGAAAAATTGTCATATGACAAGAGAGTCCTGGAGCTTAGTTTGTTTAGATTAGCAGACAGCAGGCAAGGGAATGAATGATCTGAGGCCATATGTGGGGACTCATTGATCTGTGATCTGAGTGCGTACACAAGGAACATACCAACGTGGAAAACCAGGAAATTTACTTTTCACTATAAGGGAGGGCATTAAAAAGCTGAATGTCTTGACACAGCTGTTCAAGAAATGAAGATTCAAGTCCTTATGGGGATATGATATATTTACTCTGACAGACTGTTTTAGTTTGAAATATTTTCTTAAAAGATCTGTTTGGGATTTTGTTTGGTGGTTTTTTTGTTGTTTTTTTCTTTCTTTTGGTGGGGTGGTTCATTTTTTTCTGAATGGGAATGGCTTCAAAGGAGATCTTTGTGTGTGAACGGTCGATCAGCAAAGATGATCACAGTAGCCTCTTTCTGGATTGAAAATGTATGATTCTCAAACTATTGTATGGTGCTGATAGTTTTCTTTTGCAATAAGCCCATATACCAAATGATTTCTTGGCCTTTCTTAGAATTAAAGGATTGTTTGACAGGAAAAATTTGACATAGTGCATATAAACTAAGTCATTCGATCTAATTGAAGTATTCTATGAGTTCTAGAGAGAATTTCTTCCTTTCAAATGACAAATTGCATTAGAATCAATGGAAGCTAGAGGCTTTTTCTTTCAACCATGCAATGCAGAGGGGTTTGTGGTTTGGTATCATGTAGGCTTAATAGGGTAAGGAAGAAACATCACAAAATAAAACTTTGTACTTCCTCAGAAAATTCAGTCAACTTTGCTAATGCCTCCCTGAACACTTGCCTTAAGCAGAAGCTGTTGGGCTGAAGTTGTGTCAGCCCTGCACTTGTTCCAGGTCTGCAGGAGCAGGAGAAAAGTCAGCTTTGACCATTTGATCATTGCTGGCATGAGCAGAAATAGTTTGTACCTACGTGTTCCTTGGTGACAGTTAAGTTCATTATAGACATGGTGTTTTATTTAAGGTCAAGCATGAAAAAAAGGAAATTTTTTTTATATTATAAAGATACAATCTCTAACCTGTAAAATAGAAGGCTGATACATGGAATTTGGAACAATTATTTAAGTTGGAAACAGGCCGTGACTAAGTGCTAGCATGAACAAAGAAAAGAATGTAGCCACATTCTTTATAAATGGATCTCTCAAATAGTCCACATCTTTTTTATCTAGTCTTGGAAACAGTGAAATGTTTTCCTATGTCTGAGGACAGAGCTGTATTAAACTCTGAGCTCTTAAATGGTCTCAGTGTGACTCTGACCAGTGGTGAAGGTGAAAGCTGTTATTGAGTTCTGTCAAAACAGAATATTTTGTCTTTGGTCACCTTAATTAAAGTGACCACCTAAATGTCTCCCTCTGTATGTGTTTATACTACTGTATAGCTGAAGAAGATACCAGGATTACTGCTAATGACAATAATAAACTGATAAAATACAGCAAAAAACACCAAGTGGTCATTTACGTGGTCAGAATTGCTTTAATATAACCGGTGGATAGTAAGAGCTTTGTTTTATACCAGTCCCTGTCTCTTAATCAGCACCTCCAGAAAACAACCTGGGAGTTGGAGTCTGGACATCAGATCTGTGCTCTTCACGTGCTCCTGTGCCTTTCTCACTCCATCTTGCTGGAGCTGGGCGGGGCACAGGTACCTGGCTGTACCTCCTGTTCTGCTCCTGAGAAGGCCTTAGGTCTGCCCTGGATTTGGGGGCTTGGAGTTTTCATTAGCAGTTTGTGGTCCTCGGGTGTTGGAGTTTGTTGCTGACCCTGAGATACCTCAAAGGCTTCTGGAGTCCAGATGAAGAGCGTTTAACTGTTTTTAATACTACGGGTCTTTCTAGACCACCTCTCAAAGGAGACAGTGAAATAGTCTTGAAATTTTTTGCTCTAGAATTTAAAGTGTAGCACCTCACTGATGCCATGGAAAGGCTCTGCAGTTATTTGTGGTGCAAGTGAAATGGAGGGGGAAGTGGATTTTTAGATGGATGCAGTTTTTCTCTTCTGATTCCTGTCTTACAGCTTGTTTCCATTCAGAGGCACAAGTATTGGTGGCCTCTTTGGCATTTCTCATCTCCCACAGCCACTGTCACAGGATTTTGTTCCTTTGCATGACTGAGTCTAAGAGGACAAGTGGGCCTAAACCAGCTGCAAGTGAACCCCCCCAAGGGGTTACCTGAAGGCATAAATGCACCAGTGCTGGGACCAGAGCAGCTACCTCTGTCCTGTTAGCTAAGGATTTGGTTTGGGGCAGATGGGGCAGCTCAGGACATGCAGAATATGAGGAATGGAATTTGGAGGAGCGTATCCAGCTGCAGGACACAATTATGCCTTGGTGTACTCGTTTGGTTTTGGTTTTGTTTTTTCCTTATTTTCTCTTGAGACTGTTAAAATTCTCCCAAGAACACCCTGGAATCCTGAGTTTGTAGAGCTGCTTGTTAAAAAGTAAGAAAAGAAAGAAATAAAATAAAAAGGCAGAAATATTTGGCATATAAAGTTTGAAATGGTTCCCTTAGTTTAAAACATTGTTTACTAAATAGGAGTTTTCTGTGTATTATCAATTAAAAGAATAAAAAAAAACCAGCAAAGGGCTTTCTGGTAAAGAGTAGGTTTCTACAGCTAGATCTGTAATTCTTCTCCAACACATAGATGGATGTAGATCTACATGAGGATGTATTTCCAGAAGCAGTTGGTGCCATAGGAAACAAGATCCTGGTTGTCTCTGCAAGAAGTTATTAGATCTGTAAGTAACACAAACATAACAGCTGCATGTTTTAAGGCTCCACTGGAGACTCTTTCTAGTTGTCCTAAAGATCAACATCCTTTGAGTTGTTTTTAGAACACCTTTTATCCTAAATTAAAATAAAAATGCTTCTGAGGGGTTTTAATTAAATGGGGATTTACCTGTATAACACACCTCTGCAACTGCAGTGTGTAAGAGTCACAGTCTTCTAATCTCCTAAAAAAGCTGAAGAATGGCCTTTAGAATATAGACCTGAACAGAAGGAAGAAAGTGCTGTCATCTGCTTTTTTTTTTATCTCTAAAGTACTGAATCGTCTGCCCAGAGATTAGGAGTGAGGGCCTGGCTTTAGGGCCGTAATACCTAATTGAATCACGAGCCTTGGTGTAGTCCTGCGAGAGGACTTAGTGCAAATTCTCGTCCTGATTTTGGCATTTCAATTACCTTTCAAGCAGTGACACTTGCTTTAATTTGAGTACCTGGACTGCAGCTGCTCTGGGACATATTTTTAAAGATAACTTGTGCCTAATGCCCATTTATTCCAGCAGCATGTCATGGGACAGAACCTGCTAACAAGAAATTAAGAGTGGGCTACCTTACAACTCAGGGACAGCACCTGATGTCTACCACCCCCATGCCAAATGAGCTCCAGTAGGAAATGACAGATCCCCATTAGTGAGAATTTCTGTGGCAATCCTTGGCTTGCGAGGAGATGGAGTTCAACAGAGTTTCGGGAAGGACTGTAAGGAGCAGAACCATGATGATATTTGATGCTCTGAGCATAAGCAAAGCCAGAGTGTAAGAGTTAAAATCTGTTCTGGGTATGGCTGAGGAGGAGAGGGGCCCTCTCTCTCTCTCCTTGCTCCTTAGTCTGTGTTGGGGTGATTTGTGTGCTGGTCTCCTGTGCCTGGCTGATGTGCCACTGCTGTGTTTGCCACTATTTGATGTGGAAATACTGAGTGGAGTGAATGTGAGGTACCTTTTATTAGCCTGGGTTTATGTGACACCCTCCTGAGCGTTCAGGCTGCGCTGAGATACTGAAAGAGCTCAGTTGGGCCACAATGAGCTAATCCTGGGCTCTTACCTGGATAATGCACCTTGCTGCACTGACTCCGCTTTGGGCGGGTTAAAATTGGTGTGTGAAAAAGCGAGACAAAGATCTGGAAAACGTATCTTGTAGTACAAGATAAAGGAGATAATTTTGTTTAATATAGGAAACTGATACCACCGTCATGCGCATGTTCAGTCAGAGGGGCAAGGCAGGTGCTGACAACCTTAGCGCAGGAGGATATGGCAAAAATATTTGAAGAGTGAAGCTTTTAGATAGGAAAGGAAACTTTTCAAATGGAGGAACAAGGTGCCAAGGCAAGTAGCAGACTGTCAGCTCCTGAGGACTGCAGGTGAAGACCAACTTTCTCCTCCTTATGGGGGTAGTGTGGAAGTTGGTTGGCACCAAATGGTCCATTGTTTAAAAAAGTGTTTAAACAAATTAAGGGTCTCCCCTGACTTCTCATCTTCTGAAATTCATCACAATTTTCAGGGGTCCTTGAACTCTAGTTTTCTGGTCCAGTTCTGCATAACTGTGTAAAAACCTCCAACAGGAGAGTTGTCTACTCCCCAAAAGGTAATACTTGGCACTCTGCTGACCAGAGCTTCCTTCAAGACAAAACCACATTAAGCAGAAATAGAAAACCTATGGACAGAAAGATACAAAGCTGCAAAAGCAGTAACTACACTAATTTTTGTCAGAGTACTCTTATAACAAGAAATAAAAATGAAACAACACTTATTTTATCCTTTTTCAGGGGCCGATAACACGGCCATATTTAAAGATAATCTTTTGTTTAATGCTCCATATTACTGTCATTGACAACATTCTTTACACTTCTTATTCTATAAACCTTTAAATTGAAGGTGGGGCAGGGAAGAAGCATAAGAACGACACATTTTGGAGGAACAAGAGCAAAGAAAAGCTCCCTCCCAAGTATTATGCATTCCACTACAATATCAAGAATGCTGCTGCCACTCCATATTGTGGTTCCTTGGATTGCATTTAAATCTTCAGTTGAAAAGCTTTTCACACAAAGTTTTTCTTTGGAAGCCTCATTTCATCCAATTAACTTTTCTGTATCTTTGAAGTTCAGCCAAGATCAGTAAGACAGTGACTGCTTCTTCCTAGAAAGTGGCATAAGTAGCACAGAAGCCACACAGGGTAACAAAGCTATTTTTAAAATTTTTTTTAATTTTTTTTTTTTTTTAATGTGAAAGAAGGAGAGAGGATTTGAGAACCCTACAAGTTTGGACACCTTTTGCCATTTTTGAGTTTCATTGATCTGAGTGCTGTGGGAAGGCACAAGCTACTTGGTGTTTTTTTCAATGGCCTTGTGCACATGAATTGCACCTATTGATGTGCTTTTTTAAGATTTATTCACTATTCAGCGGTGCTCTGCGTGCTTGCATTTTTGTAAGAGAGGAAAGGATCCTTGTATACAAATTTCTCGGATATAGAGCAGTATCCAGTGGAGAACAGAACTGATACAAGAAAAGATGGGCCAGTGAGCCAAAGCTGCTCTTGCCTTCCCCAAAGGGAAGACTCCCAAAAGGTAACCTAATTATGGAGGGCACTGAGGCCATGGGGTTAACAGCTGTTCAGGAAGAAGCAGAGAGCTCCTCCTGGAGCTGAGGTTAGATGCTGGAAATAGTTTCTCGAGGGAGTATACAGGAAAATTGCTGTGCACATGTGCACGTGTGTGTGCAGAATTCAGAACGAGGGGTTTAGATACAGCAGCACCAAGGATGGAAATAGGTCAGTCGGTTTAGTGCTCTCTACGTGTTCCTCCTCTGTGACAGCTCTGAGTAGCAGTTGGAAGGCAGCCTGGGATTTCATTTAGAAGCGTGAACCAGAAGAAAAAGAAAAAGAGAAAGGAGGGGGTCATTTTGCTTGTTTTGATGCCCATGTGTCCCATTTTCAATTATCCCTCTCATCCACTCTCACTGGGATACAGTGAGATGCCTACAAATGAGCCATGAGAGAATTTCAAAGGTTTGGATGCTCCATTCGTAAAAACTCGGTGGAAAAAACTATTCACCTCGCTGTGTTGTAAAACTTGACTTGAAATTGGTTGAGGACAAAATTTCCCGTGGGGTTTTAGTGTTTTGAAAATCCTGAAGGATTTGGTGTACCTAATTAGGTGATTACTGTCTTAATATTGTCAGATCTTGCCCTATAGATCCTGGACTTTGCTTAGTAGGTATAACACCACCTACACTTTAATTACATTTTTGAATAGTGGAAGTTGGATTACTTTTGTTTAGCCCTTGGCTATCTAAAAGTTAGTCATCTATTCTAGACTGGTGACTTAGAGCTGTCTGTGGTCAGTGGAGTGCTCCCAGAAAGCAATTTGTATCATCACAGAGAGCGGGCCAAGCTGCCATATGAACAGATTTCTGTAACCCTGTTAACTTGGGGCTGGGGTTAGAGTGAGATTTATTCTACCTTTCTTAAGCTGTTTAACAAGATCCAAGAGATCTGTTCTCCAGCTGCCATAAATTTACTGATATCAACAATTGCCAACAGTTGCACCAATTTACATTGACTGTGGTTCTGGCCCTCTGGATTTTGTTTTTAGTTTATTCTGCTAAGAAAGTGTAATAATACCAGATGTATTTATCCGTAACTAGACTCTAATTCTGGCCCAGTACCCATACATGAATGGTCAAACTGATTTCTTATTAGCACTGAAGTGTTGGAGAACATGGGAACTGCTACAGAGGACTAAACCAACACTCTTTTTAGTATCTTTAATCTCCACAGTCCTTTGGTTCTTACACTGATAACTGATCTGTACTGCTTTTATATATCTTCCCCCCTGCCCCCTTGCACTGGGATTCCAAGTCCTTTACTGTCATTTGTCACAGTGTTTTTGCACCATTCCTCTTCACCCCATCTGTGCCCACGAGTGTCATGCAGAGTAGAGTGTGCACTGCATTTTGGCCAGGGCTGCCTGTTGCTCTGTGAAGAGTTCTTTTTAAACTCTTGAGTTTAAAAGTTTCTCTTCTAAAGTTTTTGTCATCATCCCGAACATGAGATCAAGCAGCATGGCACAGTGGAGAAAGAAAGAAACAGGGCTAAAGAGCTTTTTGTGATGCCAGATTTGGTCTCAAAGGTTAATAATCTTACTTTGCTGAGCACTGTGACCACAGTGATGGCTGCAGAGCATGTTCAGTGTCAATGCAGAGAATGTTGGCAAATAATGTCCTGACTTATAATCAAAGGGGTGGGGAGAAGTCAGAGGAGCTGTGAACACAAATTTGGAGAGAGAGGGTTTGGGGTTTTTTGAGAATTGTCCTAAGTGCTGTGCTGATTACCTCAGGTAAGCTGCCTTTCAGTTTTAAGTGATGTGCTTGTGTTTTGTTCATTGCTAGAAAGCAGCTTCAAATATTTCTGAAGGAGCAAAAAGTTGGTCATTGGCCTTTTTTCTGCTTTACATCATCTCTGAACCTCCGTCTGATAGTCATCTTGTCAAAACTGTCAAGGGAAGTATAAAGCAAACAGACTTTTAAACTCAAATAATATATTTGTAAGTTTTCCAGTTAAGCTTGAACATTGCATTCTGCAGTGGGCAGGTATCTGTTGTGCTTTGGCCTATCTGCAGGCCTCTTTAGGTTTACTTATTTCCCACCCCACACAAACCAGTTAAGCTCTTCTGCTGCACTGGAGAGAGTATCAACACTAATTTTTTCTTAGCTTGGCTAAACTTGCCTGTCCCAGCCTAGGGTGAGTTGCTTTTTCATATCTGAAGGTAATTTTGCTAACCTGGCAACCTGTGTCCATTTGGTGAATGTCATTTACTGTTTAGTTCTGCCTCCAAAACTACCTGTGAGAAAATATGAGTAAATTTGGAATTGGGTTCTCTGCCGGTAAATAAGGCTTATTGAGATATTGAAATCCTTATACCGGTATCTTGGATCTTAAACTTTCAAATTAAATTCTAATACATGGATTTTGCACACATTCCCTATGACTAAAGGTCTGCCTGGACTTGCTGTGGGAATGACCTTGCTCAGAACAATGATGTTTCCCTTCCTGGTCGCAGCCCAGCAGCGTGCAAGGGTGCATGCAGTCAAAATTAACCAAATATTTTGCTGCGTATTCCAGGGAGGGAGGTGATTTATTTATTTTTTGTAGAGTCCTGACTTCTATTTATGACTCTGTCAGACAAGTGCAGGATGATCTTGGATGATTCTCTCAATCCCCCTCTGCTCCTCGCTCTTAGTTGCAAAGTGAGACTAATTCTGTGCACCTGCTTCACTGAACCATGGGAGGACATTCCATTAATGTTTGTGAAACGCTCCAAGAAACTCCCTGAAAAGCAAACTGTAGATGTCTGAATTTTAGGGGATTTGATTTAGCTCTTGGAGTACGACATCTTTGGTTCTGAAAACGAGGAAAACTGTGTAGAATTGTAAAGTCTGAATGCCGAATCTCCATCCCTAGTCACAGGTTATGTGGATTTGTTCACAGTTTGACCTCTATTAAGGTTGGATACCTAGAAATAACCCAAATATCCGTGTCCCAGCATGAAGCAGTCTATCTGTTTAATCAGGTATTGCATCCTGGGGGCCTGGGGGGAACATAACACATCAGTACATCTGTTAACCACAGCGTGGATCTCTGCCAGGGTGGGGAAAACAGGCAGCCCGAGCTGCTGGACGTGATTGCGATGGCCAGGATAGTGGGGATGGCATGCATTTATATTTTCTACCTGGCTGGGATTTAGTAAATTCCTCTTAAGGTACTTTTGACTTCTTTAAATGCGTTTAAACTCTTTTTGTCTTTTCCGCCCCTCTGCTACAGACAAATGTTTCTTCAGGGTTGGGGTTTTTCTGTGCTGTTTGTTAGAACATGTTCTTTTTGCCTCTGGCGCTAGCATATGGATTTTCTATTTGTGTGACAAACAAGATAGCAGTTTACTTAGGAATTCTTGTTCCACCTGTTGCTCAAGATCCCCAGCTTTAAATCTCACTCTTTAGCTGGAAATGTTTTCAGGCATCCACTGTGACACTTGATGATGTTACAAAAAATGTAAGAATTCAACCTGTGAGCTGCATAATTTCAAGTGCCTGTCCAGATAGCAGATCTTTCTCTTCTGTGGATTTTTCTGTCACCTTGCATTGTGCTAAACAATAATGCTAATCCGTTCAATCACCTTGAATATTTTGCTAATCTGTACGTATCCTGTGAAACTATCTTCAGTTGTTAGATAGGCAATGCAGGCTGAGACCAGGCAAATACAAAGTGATTGTGATGTTCTTTTTCTTTTGAAGGAAGCATTTGATGCCATCTCTCTTAAATGCACAAGCTTTCTGATTTGATCCCGTGTTGTTGATAATCACGGGCTATTTTTGTGCACTGCTTTTGTTTAGGAGCCATCACGAATCAATCTCATGAATCTTGCTTCCTGTCCTGTGGCATTGGCATTAGCATGTTTCTCTGCTCTGTGGCAATGACATTAGCATGTTATTTTTGTATTTAATCTGCTTTGTTGGATATTTTCCTCAGAATGTTTTGTGATGTTTTAACCTGTGGGGTTTATAGGATTTTATGGTGTTATTTATCTCGGTTCATGTATCTTTCATTCCATTATTAGCATACGTTTAGGAAGGAGGTGCAATAAATGGAAGAAGGCAACTGTGTCCTTCATTTGAATAAAACATAGGTTTGTATAAGAAGTTAATAAGAAATCATGTAGGGACATGGCCTAAATTTTGAAAGGATGTTTTGAAAAAAAATTTTCTATCTTCCTTCTCATAATTTCTAATCCTGTTGCCAAAGCTGCTTTCTCAACTTTAAAATCTTTCTGGAATTAAGTGGCTTCTGGATCTTGACAATGCAACATTTTGATGCATGTGTTTGTCACATCCTGATTAGATTGGTATAACTCCTGCTCTCCCAGGTCCCTCTCAAAACTCAATTCATAAACCAGAGTTTCATACAAGATGCTTCCACTAGGGTGATGAAACAGAGAAATTCAATCATACCACGCATAGGTTATCCATTTTCCAGAGGCTGATGGGAGAGATTGGATTTTCAGAGCTCTTCTGGGCTGTTTTGTTTTGTTTTCTTTTGTTTTCTTTGCTTCTGTTCTTGTCTTCCAGGCTTCAATAAATTCTCTTTTAAAGTGGAGAAAGTAATTTCCCTCTCTTCTTTTCCTGGCCATGAAACTACTTCTTTCCATGTGCTTCCACTGCAGGTGAACCACTTAATTCTGTAATCCTCAAATTTGTTTACCTCCATGTTCCTTTTTAAGCCCATACATGGACAGAGTGACCCATTTCACTATTGTCAATGTTTGGTTTATTTTATTAATTCTGCCCTGTGAGTTTCAGATAGGGATACCACAACTTTCTTGGCAGGCATTTAGGTCAAGCGAGTGTAGAGGAATCTGATTCTGAAGGCAGTGAATTGCTTTTTTCCCTACATGCCTCCAGTAATCCCATTTCGTGAGCCTTACAAACGCTGTGCCTTGCATTTTTCTGTCAGAAAGCAACAAGAATCAGCTTCTGAACCACTCAAAGGTTGGAGCAGTAGCTACCAAAATCAAAGAATTAAATCAGTGCACAGCGGAAGCCGCAGCACTCAGATCCTAGTCCTACCTTGGACAAACCAGGTAACAGGACTGCTGAATAGTTTTCTGTCTTGCCTGCCAAATACTGAAGAACTTTTCAGGGCAAAGTATGACTGGAGGGACTGATTTCTGAGCCCTATCAGGAGGATGACATTGTGCAGGTGCTAAAACAATGAGTGAGAACCTGAGCAGTTAATCAGTTTTTTTAGTGCCGTGGGGTACAGCAAGCTAATGGCAGATCAGCTGGGAAGGTGAACTTTCTTCCTTTGTTCATTTACAGCTCAAATGAATGTTTACAATAATCTGTCACAGAAGCAAAACATCTCCATATTAACTTCATATTCTCCAGAAGATCAGTTGCTGAAAGGTGGAGAAATGGGGCACCATCTCAGATCTATGTTTTGAGTTTTAGTCCCATATCAGCTTGGATGCAGGCAGAGCATGAATTTATGAAAAATAAAAGAGGAGAAAATATAAAATTCAAATAGACTTTGCAGACTCATAAAGAGACTTAGCTCAGTGTGAGTTCTTTAGAAGCTATTTCTGCTTCTTTCTCTAGGAAGTTATTAGACTGTTTTTATTTTTCCAAAATCTGTTCACCCATTCTAAATTTTGACTGAGGTTTTAAAAGGTCGTTTTTGTTAAGAAGAAAACAACATTTGACAGAGCTGGCTTATTTTTGACAATCTGGGGGGTAGCACTGGATGAAGAGAATTGTTGTTACAGACCCAGTGAATGAATCAGGCAAGTTTCATCTTTGCTTCAAACTTTCCCAAGGCTTTAAACAGTTTTTGAAATGTTCTCTTCGCTCCAGGCTCTCTAGTTCTCAGTCTCCCTGTGTGCCTAGAAGACACTGTCAGTATCCCCCTCCCATCTCTATATTTTGAGGATGAATTGTTTCATGTTTGTTTATGCTAAGCCATGAAAGCTTGAAATTGAAATTCGTTTGCTCCTCCACTTCCCATTCATATATGTTCTCATTCATTGTACATTTTTGCTATGGGATTTTATCTCAAGGGTGCTGAACTGTGTGAGGCTGCAAATATGCAGAAAGAAAAATCAGTCACTCTGTGAGGCTGGATGTTGTTTGTCCCATGCTGGGTTCTCTGGTGTCTACTGAGGTATGAGCAGCAATCGAAACTTTCCCTGTATCTAAGAGTTTCATAGAATTATAAAGAAAATGTGTTTAATGCAGACCTCTGGAGGTCTTCAGTCCATTCTCAAAGCAGGGCTAACTTCAGCATTGTGTTGGTCACTTAGGGCTTTTTACAGATAGGATTTGAAAATCTCCATGGAAGAAAAGTCATAATGTGGGAGGGTTTTCCCCCCATGTGGGTTCTCTGTTGCCTAATAAAAAATTGATTTCATTACTTAAACCTTTCAGTGGAGAGGGAAAGCTGTGGATGCCTCACCTCTGAGAGTGTCCAAGGGCAGGCTGGATGGAGCTGTGAGGAACTTGGTCTAGTGAAAGGTGTCCCTGCCCATGGCAGGGAGGTAGAAGTAGATGATCTTTAAGCTCCCTTTCAACCCAAACCCCTCCACGATCAGCTTCCACTTGAACTCTTTCCTGGTCTTTCTGTAAAACAGTTACCTGAAGATTTAGTCTGCCCCGGGGTTTCATCCTCACCTCTTTTCTTCAACTGTTACATACCTTCAGTAATCCTTTCATTCTTCTATACATCTCAGAAAAAGGCATAAAAATAAATTTTTCTGTCAATTTTTACATCCATTTGTGTCTATTTTTGAGGAAAAAGAAGAAAATTCTCTGAATCCCTGAAGGCTTAAATGTCTCAGATTTAACATTCTCATCATGATTCTCAAACTAATCAATCTATCGCTGTGCCATTATTCATTGCAATGAGATGTTTCAGTGCTCTGGAATCAAAATGTGTAGTTTCAGCTTGGCTTGGTATCAAATCACATTCTGCTGGTGCGTTGCAGTGATTGATAGACGCTACACTTGGCTTTGCACTGCTGTTCTCCTGCACCAGACAAGCATCCTCACGGGACTGCTGACCCACCTCTCAGGGGAAGGCACCAAAGCCCCCCACACGTGGGTTTGAGCCCACAGGAGACGTCACGGAGCGTGACGAGGAATGCCTCTTTGCCAGGTACCTTGCCTTCTAGGGCGTGCAGCGTGCCTAACCGATGGCACTGTGGAAAATATAAAAGCCCAAGTGATTTGAGGCAGAAACTGGAAATGGACCGGAGACCACCACGCTGTCCAACAGTTCCTCATTCTCTGTGTTGTTTGGGCTGAGGCAACACCGCACAGCAAAGCTCAGAGGGTAAAACTCTGTCCTTTAAATTAACGAGTGATTGGGAGAGACCTGAGCCTGATTTAACTCCCTTTGAAAGCATCTAGGGTTTTTATTGATTGCAATCAGAGACAGTTCAGGGCTTTACAGCTTCTTTGCCATCTTCTGAAATGTTATGTGACAAACAAGGCACTGGTATTATTTCCGCTATGAAATGTTTGTTAGTTTATCAGAGTAGTAATTCTGGGAAGAACACTTGCATCATTCTGTTTCTGGTGAACTTTCCAAAGGTGAAATAATCTACAGGTTTTGATGTGATTTTTTTGTTTGGGTTTATATTTTTTGGTTCTTGTTTTTTTTTTGTTTTTTAACTGACTTGGCCACATTGTCCCTTTGCTAAAGCAGAGTTGTCACCTGGCAGGTACTAAAATAATCTAATAAAATAAGGTTAATCCTCTCTCTTTAATTAGACAGCAATTTGTAACACACCCAGTGGGCCAGATGACCTTGAAAATTCAAGTGAGAATGAAGATATATTTGAGAGGAAAATATCTTTATTTACAGGGGGTTGGGGTAGAAGAAACAAAAGGAAACATTCGCTGATATAACAGCACAACCCTACACAATCCCCCATCTCCATTCAAATGGGGAATGTCCATTTTGGGGAATGTCCATTTTAGAAAATGTCCCTCAAAAGTTGGACTGGGATATCTTATTGCTCTTCAGGCATTGCAGGATTGTTTGTTAAGTGCAAACTACTGCAATATTGTTGGAAATGAACCTCAACAAAATTCAGGGTCTCTCAGAAAACCTTTCTTTGATTCCATAAATCACTTAATCTCCATCTGTGGAACCTAATATATCCCCATCACTGTAGCACCAAAGTACTTTGTGATCCCCTGTGTATTTCCTCTCAAAACACCATGGAGGACTTGTAATTATTTTTACAAGTGAAGAACTGAGGCATTGCAATTTTTCCTTAGGGTGAATAAGTGGTCTTGACAGTGTTATGATGTCACCCTAAGGGAACCACTGGGTCATTTGCCTTTCTCCTGCATAGTGAGACCTGGGGTTTGTTCAGGATTTTGCTTACAAGTGTCAAATTTTCACTTAGTTGTGGTAAAGGGAGTGTCTGGCTAATGGACAAGTCCCTGCCTCTAATTTTTGATGACATTTGTACGTGTTATCTGACACAGCAGCAGTAGGCTGCTTTCAGACCACGTGTATGGGTGTGCAGGCACCCTAAAGAGGGCCTTCTCTCCCACCGACCTAAAGCAGATGGGTACTTAGAGATGCCAAAAGTCGTTTTCCAGCTGAACCATTGGCAGACGTGGCAAGACTATGCAGGAATGCAATCAATATTCTGGCTGTGTGTGTGAGTGAGAAACACCTAAGTGTGTCTGAGCCTGTTAGCAAATATGAAATAAAAGGGAGCCAGCAGCTGTGCTCTGGTGCTGGGGGCTTAAACTTTGCTTCTTAGGATTCAGCCAGCACTTTGCCAGTCCTGTGCTGCTTCTGTCTGCCAGCACACACCTTCTTGACAGTTTTGGTATCAAGTCAAACCCTTCCTTCAGGATATCCAAGAGAAGAAGGCCCTTGTGATGATGGACACGGATGAGTTCTGGCTGAGTTCTGGCATGACCTGTTAGGGATGTGTGTGCAGCCTGTTCTGGGTGGAAATAGTCTGGTACTCTCTAATGTAGTGAAGTAATAATATCATTCTGTTCAGGAGAGGAAAGGCAATATCAGGTACAGTGCTAACCCTGACCACCCCACGTTAGAGCACGTTCTCAGACACAGTTGAATGCGAGAGTATCAGGACCTAAAGCCAAGAAAAATGGCTGAATTGAGATATAACTGAAAAGCATCCGAAACTCATTCGTGATCCCATAATGTCTTACCATTTTATAGTAATCTCTGACTGCTCTAATTCCACAAACTTGGATATTTCTAATATACTCTATCCACTCACATTGCCATTTTTTGTCAGATTTGGAGAAGCCTTGAGTACAGTCATCTTCGGCTCAAATCAAAGTTAGATGCTGGATGTGTAACATGCTAAATCCAAGTTCTCTTAAACAGAGGTCCTGTCCTTGGCCTCTCAGTAGAGTGGTCCAAATTAGTGGCTGTCTCTTATGTAAGCCAATTTTTGTTCCAATTGCTCTATTATGAAGTGGGGACAATGTGGTCCCCTCTTGTACCAGTGCTGCTGGGAAAATTAGTCCATCAGTGCTTATAAAGCAGTTGTCTCCTGCAGTGCTGAGCACTTTAGAAAAGCCATGAAGAACTGAATAGCTTTGTCCTTGGAGCAGGCTTTGAGTAGCAAGCAGTAAGCGGGAGCCTAGGGTTGCATATTGAACAATGAAGAAAAGCCAAAATATTGAGTGGTCCACTCATTAATGAACAGTGCTGATCCTGTGCACAGAATAAAGCAAGAATGTGTGGAAAAACATCCTGTGCTTCTGTAGTTAAAGGCTGCAGGAGGGCCTAGAGGAGTCTGACTTGTTGACAGAGTGGGAGTCCTTTAAATTAAGCACACGTTAAAATTCTCTTTCTCAGTGATTTGCAGCTTGTGATCCATCAGCAGGTGGCTTTTGGACAATATCAGAAAAGAAAGCTCATATAATATTGCATTATGGGCTGTGTATGTGAGATTTCTGAAGGGCCCACGCCTACAACGGAAATATTTTGGGATCCAAAAGTTGGAAAAAATCCCTGACTCCTCTGTCATTAGGTCAGTGACAGGTTTAGTTTTGAAAAGGCCAAACAATGAATCAGGCTTTAAAATGGAAAAGCTGTAGGTGTTGACATTAACTTGTTTAAAGCACCTGAGTGCTCAAGATTGGTGTGGCAGTGACTCAGACCCAGCTGGCAGCAGCAGTCTGAGAATGCCTTCCCTGGGCAGGACAGACGGGACCTGCTCCTGCAGAGCATTTCTTTGGAGAGATCCACACGTGGGGACGGGCTCCTCCTGTGGGAGAGCTTTGAGCCACAGGGGTGAGCTGCACTAGTGGTGGGATCTCACTCTCTGACAGCCCAGGCACGCTCACAGGGTGCAGTTCTCCCATCTGCAGGATGGGTTTTTATTTCCAGCATGCTGCTTGGAATCCTTCTGGTAGTACTGAGGACCTGGGGTGTGTGGGGAGAGTTAATGCAAGAATTGAGATATATCCTGAAGATCAGAGTGTGCCCGTGCCAGGTGGGGATGCACGTCTTCCTTGGTGCGTGTGTCTGTGGCACCTATTACCAGCTCTGAGGAATGCATGTGTTCATCAGAAGGAGAAAATATCCCTTTGTGTTTATTCTTATTTAACACTGTTTACACAGAAAATGGAGAAACACATCTTTAACCGTCATGTACGATTTAAAACTATGTCAGTACACCAGGCAGTGCTCATTCTGCAAACATCTACTCCACCCTGTGGTCTCTGCGAGCTAATGCTGGTCTGCTCTGCATGGCCACCCCGCTCTGCCTGGAGCACACTGCAGTGGTTCTGTTAAATAGCCTTTGTGCAGGCTTCCAGAGCTCTAAATTAAAAATGCAGAAAGCTGGGGAGGAGGAGAGAGTGTTGGGAGCAGGGGTTCTCTGCAGCTGGAGCGTTAGGATGTCTTGCTGCCTAATTGCTTTAGAATATGTGGGCTTGAATGAGTCCTCTTTAATGAATAATAGGCAAATGCATAAATCGCAAAGCCCAAGCACCCAAACGGTGAAATGCACACTAATGAAGACCTGACATCGATGGCAGGTGTAGAGTTGATTTGTAAAGCGTCGTGAATTACATCAGTTTTGGAATTATATTTATTAAAAGAAGCAAGTCTTCGGTGTGCTGCCCTTGTCTTTGCTCCCTCCTGCCACACACCTGCTCCTCCTCCGGTCGATTCCACGCTGCAGCCTCAGGGCAGTTCCCTGCTACAACTCTGGCTTCCAAGAAGTGCAACAATAGAGACCAATTACCCTCTGTCTCCACTCTTATTGCAATGAGCCTGAGAGGGGGGGAAAAAAGTGAGTGCTCCCCCCGCCCCACTACCTTTTCAATTTCCAATCCTAACCCCGTTGGTAGTGCCATTTGTGGGTTGGAACTCCCTGGCTTTGTGTGTAGAGATTATCTGGAGATTCACCTGGTGCTGATCCAATGAACCAACGCCACCTTACAAAGCTGAAGGGAAGGGTGTAGAGTTCTCTTTGTAATAAATCACACGCCGTGAAAAAGGATTTCTTTCCCTCCTTTCCTCCATTATTCTCCGTATCTCACCTTGTGGAAATGGGTCTGTTAGTGAGAGACTTAGACTCTCATGCTAGGAAAAACGAGCAGGGCAGGGAGAACTGAAGGTAAAGGAAGGCAGAGTTCCTGGAGGTTTCTATAACTTGGAGATTCCAGAAAGAGGCACAACCTTAGAGAAGAGGAAGCAGCCCTGAAAAATAAACCCAGCATGGGCCTCGGTACTAAATCCTTCCTCAGGATGTTATCACTAAAGCAGCTGCATAAGAAATCCTTCAAAGCAGTGATGAGTTTAGCCCCAGAGGCAAAGGGGTTCTGTCCAGAGAACTGCCCAGCAAGCCGGATGCTGGTCTGAACATCTTTGGTTTCACTGAGTTGAGCTGGTAACCTCTTGAGATCTGGCTGCCTCCCAAGTAGGGAGGGATGAATACTGCAAAACGTTTCAGTTTCCAGTGCAATTTTCAAACTCATTTGCTTTGACTGAATTTGCACTGTGTTTATGTAAATTTATAAACACTGTAATAAATTTATCTACTTACAGAAAACAGAAATTTTAGAAAAAGGCTGGAAAACATTGGTGAAACACAAATTCTAATTCAACAAGAATATTCACGGAACCTGATTTAAATGTGCACTCAGTCACGAAGCAGAAACACAGTATGTGGTCTGTATATCTAGCAAACTCTAACAGGCATAATCCAAAATTCAAACAATTGTGACCAGCTTAAATATTTTAAATTACATACATGTCGGTTTTTTGTGGCTGCCATGACTATGTGACCAAAACCCAGGTTTTCAGAGTAAGAGTGAAGACCACAATCAGGTTTTATAGTAGCAGGTTGCTACTTTGCTTGTAGCTCATCTAATTCTGACTATACCTTTCTCTAACCCGTGAGAGTCTGTGCCAGCACATCGTTCTTATCAGGCTCCGTGGCATTGTGACCTGCCACATTCACAACAGCATTCATGGGCATGGTCATTAAGTCTCAGGGAATGGGATATTCTCTGCTGCCCTTGCTCCAACCCTCACTAATTCTGAAGCTGCTTTATTTTCTCCTCTTGCAACTCTTGGAGTCTGTAATGTCTCCCGGTTTTCTGTCTTCTGTGTCCCCTTTCCAAGATCAACCTTAAATAGTCCTTGGATATAATTTAGGGGGTTTTTCCCCCCCTTTTAAATTTTTTACTGAACACATGAGTTTATTTACAGCACAAAATAAATCTAATCTGTATAGGGCAGATTTGGAGGCACTTCCTAAATTAGGGGGAACACTTATAGCCACGTGAGGAACCGCATTGAAGCGAATGAAAACATTTTCAGTCTGAGTAAAAGAGCTGGTCTCAAATATTGGAAGATTATGCATTATATTAGAACACACTCATTTCCCACTGTAGAGCTGCTGTTTCCAGAGCATGTCTGTATTTCTACTTTGCCTCCCCAGTGTTTGAAGCAGCAGGCAAACAGTTAAGCAGTGGAAGCAGCAGCAGCAAAGTGTTCTAGAAATTAGCTGGTTTAAGACTGGGAGGAGGAATTAAAAAGCAGTGCGAGATGCAGTTTCTAAGTTAACCTGTTCAAGCTCTTGCATTGGAGGTATTAGCCAGAAGGGAGATCCCATCTTCTGGGAGCAAGAGGATGATGTAATGAATGCAGGATCTGTAATAGGCTTGCAGGAGACCCTTGCCGCATGCTTTGGTCATGTCCTGATACACGTGAGCTTTGGGAGACAGTTCTACACGTAATGGAGTCAATAATCAAATCTGAAGTACCAAGGAACACAACTTGATGTTTCCTCAGAGAGGCCACAAGTTTGCAGCAGATGAACAAAGAGAGAATGTGGTAGATACAAATTTGTCTTTAGGCAAAAAGGAAAGAAAAAAGGCTTGAAAACTGGAACGGGGGAGAAAATATTACACTGTTTTCAGACTGGAAAGAAATAGTAATGCCTACATCAGAAACTTAATTAATTGTTGTTACATTGATAAATATGTGATATACCACATCAAAGACTAGCTAAATGATATTTGGAAATTAATTTGGATTCCTATTAAACAGAGCTCAGAGGAGCTTCCCAAATGAATAACTTGTTTGTTAAGCATTGCTTTCTTCTGTTTATAAAGTCTTTTCAAGTAAAGACAACTATTTTCAACTGTTCTTGTTGCTTTAAATGAACTACGAGATTCATCACTTAGCAGACATTCCTGACACATCCAAATACTGCAAATCCCAAAGCCTTATTTAGGATCTTACAAAAATTAGGTATTTCTTACCTCTTTTCCCTACAGGGATGGCTTAGATAAAGATATATAAAAAGTCCCAAACCCCAAATTTAATATTGACAGTCCATGTTTGAATCTAAAATTTGCTTTTGGCGCTCTACCTTGGCCACTTCACTGTGCTTTGGAGATGAACATAATGGAATCAAACTATACTCAATTTCTCTAGTGTTGTTAGTGTTAAATATTATTAAAAGAAAAAGTAAATGTGACACATTAACCATAAACAGGGATATAAGTTCAGATTCTGAGCTCTTATGAAAGTTTTTATACAGTAAGAATGTTGTTTTATTGGGAACTGTGCCAAAATACAGTCAAGCTCATGACAGTTTCTGCTTTTACTAAATGAAAAACTCATTCCTCTCATTTGACTCTTCTATCAGTTTTATCCCAGTGTAATTCCACCTACGTCTCTGGAAGTGCTTTTGATTTTTATTAATGTCTGTGAGTTCAAAAGAAGATAGGATTTAGTAGAACCAAGTGGAGAGAGTTTACATGAAGACAAAAAGAAGAGAGAGAAAAATCTGATACAATATGCTTTCTAGTGGGATGGCAACAACTTTCAGAGTCGTCTGCGGAATTGTAGCAGTTGGAGAAGCCAGAAGAGAAATTCTCCAGCAGAGAGTGACCACCACAACAAGGAGGTGACTTCTCCACCCCGGTCAGCAGTGATGGAGCTGCGGAGCTGCTGTTGTGTGTTTGATCTCCCACAGAGCTGGTGGTTGGGTTGCCTAAGCCCAAGGGGCACAGCAGCTACTGCTTGCTTGGATTCCCATAGGAATGTTTACAAAAGACTGTCCCATTAACTTTGCATCTTTTGGTTCATAGGAAAATATTTATTCATAAGTTTGGGAAATGAATGTCATCCTCTGGTTTCAACTCCTCGCTTTTCTTAGCATTTCACCTCTGTGTCTTAGTTTTTATTTTCTTTTCTTTTTGCCAATTAAACCTATGTTCTGGGTCATCAGGTTCTTAGAAATTCTTGTCTAAGGGTAGCACTACTGGAGTAAATCTCTATTGTTTGCATAGGTGTGTTTAAAAGATTAAGGCTGAACAGACATTCTTGTAATAGACCAGGGATCAATGAAAGCTCTTCTTTTCTCAAGAAGCTTTAAGGCTTAGGAGCGAGGTTCATTTTTTTGTGTTTGTTTGTTTTTATTATAGAGGAAGTTGCATCTCTGCCTGGGCTTTTATTATTTGTGTGGCCTTCCACAGAATTCCCGAGCAAGAATCTACCCAAGCAAGAATCTATCCAACAGATCCCACACTCAGCTTGTGATGACAGAGTTCTCTTCCTGCATGCATCAGCGGCCACAGATTTTCTAGGTGATCTCTGTAGTAGGCAAGGGACATGATTTTCCCCTCCTCCTACTTGTGTCACTTCCAGCTTTTTAATTTCTTTTTCAAATTTCAAATTTTCCGTTTCTGTGTTCATGCTAATGACAGACCCTGGAGTTTCAGACCCTGGACTTCTCAAAGAATTGGAGACTGCTCCATGGGGCTGGGAGCAGCAGAATCAAACTCAAGACAGTGTCCTGAGAGGGATATGAGCCAGGGCAGGAAGGAGAAGCCAAGGTGGTGTACATACGTCAATGCCTACAAGATGTGATGTCCAATAAGCATTTTAACTTGGTGTCTTGGTTGGCTAACTTTTGTGCAGGTAATTGTAGGAGGGGAAGAGACCAAAGCCCTGGGTTAGTGGAACAATGACATTCATGCTTTGAATCCCTTCAGCACAAACTTAACGGCCATTGATTACAACACTCTGAGCAGCCTTGCTGAGTCAAAGCCTGACTGAGGACAAACTAAAGATCTGGTGGTGCAGTGTGTGAATCACCCACATAGCTACAGACCCTCAGCCAGAGCACCGGAGGGAAGGGAACCTCCAAGGTCAGGCAGGCCAAGCTGGAAAAAGGCAAAGGATAGAGCGAACACAGGTACTGTGGAGGGAAAGAAGGCTGAATGACCAAAGCTATTTCAGCTGACACTTTGCTGGTCATTTCTAAAAGGGGCCATTGCTGCAGTCTTTCCTCAGGGGAGCATTTGCTTTGTTTTCCCCATGAGAATAACATGTTGAACTCTATCAGGGGCAGAATACAGCCCTAATTCTGCAGCTGAACCAAGCTGACCTTGCAGCCCATACATGTCCTTTGTGTGTATGTTGTTTTTGTGTGTGTCTGTGTGCAGGTGCTCCCTGATGGGGTTTGATCTGAACCGGCACTGGGCCAATCCATCTCCGTGGGCTCATCCCACGCTGCACGGAGTGAAGGAGCTCATCATCGACATGTACAACAACCCGGTGAGTGGGGAAAGGTGCTGGGCAACCCCTTGTGCTGAGCTGCTGACCCTCTCTCGCTGCAGGGTGGGGTGAGATGCCGGAAACTCACGTGGCTTCATCCAGTGGCAAAGTTAAATCAGCAAACACACGCCCACCCCCGCAACTGCAGGAGATCAGGGGGCATTTGTGCCTCCTGCCACAGGAAGCATCAGAAGTGGAGAAAACAAGTGAAATGAAGTTCAGCTCAGATTAGCTATGAAATAATTCTGAAAGCAGGGCCTAAATTCAATCGAGCTGCTCTCGTGCTCTGAGCTGGATTCAAAACAGCAGGCCCCCCAAATTGAGTTAGGGAATGGCACTGATGCCTAATCCAGGACTCTGGCAGTGGTGCCTGTGTGGCTTGCATTGCAGGAGGGGGAGAATATTTGCAAATATTATATAAACACACACACTCATGCTCACTCAGAGAAGCAGAGGTGTTCTTGAAGGTGAAATCCTAGCTAATCAGAGGAGATGGATAGTGGAGAATATGGAGAAGAGGAGTGGGAGGGAGGCAGACAGCTATTGAATGTTTGACATCAAAGCGCAGAAGGATTATTGAACGTGGCACCTAAGAAAAACTGCTGAAAAAAACCTGGAGATGGGTAGGAAAATATCACTGTCAAAAAATAAGAGGAGATTTTATAGATTATTATTTTTTTTCTTTATAGGATTCCTGGTATTTGTCCTTTCTTTTTGCTTCCCACTACGGAGAGGGAATTTGAATCTTTAATTCCCTGAAGTTTTGCTAATTTTTCCTTTTTATTGTTTTCTTTCCTTTTTGTTACTGTGAAAAAGGACCTGGCTTGCCTTGCTAATAAAGAAAGAGCATTCTTACCCTCGGCTACATCATGTATAGGATAAGACCTCCTTTAATTTAACTCCTGGTTTTCCCAATCCATCTTAATTGGACTTTTTATCTTCCAGCTAATAGCAATACCTGTACAGAGGAGGTTTTAGGTACAAGGAAGATAGGTTAGTAGATAAGATCCTTACGTATGGAGTGGAATCCAATTGCATGAAAAATATTTTCTTCGACTGCTAATTGTTTGGCACAGAATCTGTCTTTCTATTCAGTTCCTGCCATCCTTGCACTGTGCCTCTGACCAAGGCTCCTAAGCTCTATTGAGCTCACCTAAAGTGATGATGATAAGGATGGAAAGGCACAGAAAGGAGCTTTAGAGCCATCCTGCTCTTTCCTCTGTTTTCTATCCCAAAAAGCAAGACTATTTTCCTTCTAGATGATGGAGAGAACATGCAGATTGCTTTGAGAAGAGTTCTTTTTACAAGATGGTTGGGTGTAGGCAAATGCTTGTAGCCAGTAAGGCAACAAACCCCGGCACTATTAAAAGTCACTATCAGTAAAATAAAACTATTCCTAGAGGTAAGGAGAAAATATTTTCAGTTTCATCCCATTCTAGGGAAACTTTGAAAATTCTGGTGGTTTCCAGCTGCCCTATGTGTGAAGAATGAATCAATTTTCTTTGGTAGCTAAAAGGAAAAATCAAAACAACTGTTTGGTGAGAGTTGGTCTGAAATGGAAATCTTTTTTTTCCTCCATCCCTCTGTCTCCCACCCCTCCCCAGTGGTCAACCTGAGATGAACCAGTTCCAGCTAGTTTTTTTCTGAGGGAAAGAAGAAGGAGCCTTTCAAACACAAGTGTAACACTCCATTTTCAGGGTTATTTAATTTTTTTTTTAAGTATTATTTAGATTTTTTTTTTTTTAGATTAAAGTACCAGCAAAGTTTGGATTGCTCTTCAGAATTCCATTTCTACTCACCAAAAAAACCTTCTTGTCTGGTTTTATCAACTCCTCATCAACACCAGCATTTCTGGCAGCTTCAGGGATGCTCAGCAATGCAATGCAGTGTATGGGATTACTGTTATTTTCAGGTAATACCAGATTCGTAGTCCCTCTGATCCCAGTAAAATCTGTGTGAAAAGACCATATCCAAAGTGCTGGGACAAAAGGGGAAAACATGCCAGCAGCCTCAGAGAGATGGGACTGTCCCTGCACCATCCTGCTTTAGCAGTGCTTTTATTAAGCTCTGACACAGTACCAGAATAAAACCTGCTTTGAATCCCTTCAGGCAGCTAAAAATTTTAGGTACTTTTCGGGTGTGGAATGTTGCTTTCAGATGAGTGATGCATGATAGATGGTTGGCTGCATGCAGAGGTGACCTGCTGCAGGAGGGCTGCTGTCAAACTGTGTCACTTCAGGGATTTTGCATTTGAACACGTCTGTCCTGCCACGCTCTCCTCACCTGAAGTCTTCCCACACTGGGGAATATGAAATGAAATAAAATGCAAAGCCCAGTTCCCTGGAAAACAAAAACAAAAAAAGTAATACAAAAATAACCTTCATCCCTCCAATTCCAGACAAGATCTGCCATGAAGGGCTGTCTACAGAAGACTGGATTGTTTAAAGCAGAGGAATTTGGCTTCATGTTGCCATTGCAGAACAGCTCAGTGCAGGACTTTCAGATGTATTCATTCCCTTAAATCACTTAAGGGAAATTAGCTGCCATAAGACCATAAAACCATGTTTTAAATATTGCTGCATAGGAGGATTTTTCTTCTGCTCTGCAGCATGGAAGATAAGCTCTTTCCTTTGAAAAAAAGTTCATTCTGGAGCAGGGAGGATGAGTGACACAGAAATAAGTGAAGTGGGTATGAGGCACACACACAATGCCACAGCTACAGTGATTCCAGCACTGAGTGTTCCAGGGCTGAGTGTTTGCTGTAGTTACTGAATAACAATAATCCCAGGCACCTGTGGTTCACTGTTCTTCTGGGTTTTACAAAGTGTGCTTATTTTATTTTTAAAGTGTTTCTAATTCCATAATGACCACATCATCCTTAGAAAGGAATGGATGGGTCAAGAAATGAGAGAATGAAAGGAAGCTTTTGATCTCTGTGTTACTGATTTTGACACAGCAATTCTGATGATCACTTTCATTGTGTTGACCTACATGAAATGAGGGGATATTCTCGGCTGCTTCTCGTGGTGTCAGTCTTGCAGATGAGACTGAAGTGACAGAATCCCTCTTCTAGATCATGGCTGGAGATATTTCTGTTCCTAAGTACCTTTCCCTGCCCATAGGCCAGAGAGCAATGTCTTCCCACTGCTCCACCGGATGACCCCTGTTGATGGTTTCCCTGTCTGTGCTGGAGCAGGAAGCAGAATTATCTCAGAGCGTGACTGTGTTTAAACCAACTCAGCTGACTTTTGTCTGAAGTATGTTAAAGTATGTTCCATTCCAACAGCTGAGCTCTGGGGCCAAAAATTTCTGCTTGGGCATGATAACACATCATGCAGAGCCCTTTGGAGTATGAATGTCTATATTCTAGTTAAGGAATCTAATAAAGGAGATATGCACAGCTAGACTGGAACACATGAACAGTCTGATTGAATTCAGCAGTGTTCCTTGTGTGCTGATGGCCAAGCAGGTGCTGAAATGTTTTGGACTGGAGATCAAGTGGTCAGTTCTGGCAAGCTCAAGGTGTGGGTGGTCTAGAGAGATCAAACCTCTTATCTCTGGGGTAACATGAAGCCTCAGACAGAGCAGCATAACTGCTTGGTTGTCGGACAGGTTTCTTATGACCGTCCAGCACTTCTCCCAGCAAACAAATGCATGCTTTAAAAGAGATTTAGTGAGTGAACTCAGGTAATGTGTTCAGTGTCAGCTCAGCCCTCGATGTGTGCATTGTGAGATGGCCTTTAACTGTAGGGGCCCGTGTTATTCTGCCAGCTAGAACCCTGTCTCATCTCCAAATGCAAAACTTCCACATAATAAGCAGCTATTAAGTGATTTGTTTTAGCTTTAGTGTTCATTGTGCAGCCTTGTCTTATATTTACTGGGAGCTGTTCAGATCCTGCTCTGAGGATAGAACTGTGAATCTCCTTGTGGCCTCTTTTGTTTTGTTCATTGCTTTGCTCTGGGAAAATTTCAAAAGTGTGGATTATTTTTTGAGGGGGACCCCTGTGAGAGTCAAATATATCCTTGTGTGGATAGGAAACAGACAGTTACGATCAGGAGTACCTACCTATTTGTGATAGATGATTTAAAATGCCTGGAATCAGATTTGTTTCATGTCATTCAACAAGGATTGATACATTCACTGTCTTGTTTGTACCCCTTCCTTCTGCAAGGAAGATTGGGATAGACTATATCTGTCATTTGGAACTCTTAGGACCTAGAAGGCAAGGAATAGGCAGTGACTGACCACTTGAGATGAATCTGTTTCAAGTAATTTGCCCCTCCCAAATGACAATGCAGACATGGGATTCAATGCTCCCAGGCACTCTCAGTGCAACCCTGGAGTTTGTGTCCTTTCTTCCATCTTTCTTTTCTTCTTCCTGTTTCCCACCTCCTGTTGAAGTGCAGCTGGAGTCCCACAAGCAAATGATTCCTTTGCTAGATGCTATTCACCTTGAGCCCTGAGTGAGCTGGACATCTGTTCATAAAAGAAAAGAAAACAGAAAAAACCCACTCACCTGGCATGTGCTCCTTAATTATCATCTCCTCTGTCATGCACACATATACTAAAATTTAAATTATTTCTGCATAAGTGACTTTTCTGTATCCATTCCTGACTTTGGAGTGCTTGATGTGGGAGCCTTTGCATACTTTTAATACTGTTCTGGGTGAAACTTTTCCCTGATTCAATGCAAAATGAAAGCCTCAGCATGCTACACTCTGAGTCATCTACTGGGCTGGAACCTTTAGATCCACCACAGAGACATCTGCCACGAGGACTGATGAATTAGCTGATAGAGGGTGGCAATCTGCTATTGCTGTGGACAGGAGTGAGGGAGGGAAAGAGCCCGTGGGCTTCAGGGGTATCTGCTGACAACAGAATGAGTAACAAGGATGAGTAAACGTAATACTGCAAGCATGGGGGGGTGGCATTTAAGGGTGAGTGACACCTTTTATGTTTTTGAGAAGGTTTTTTAAGATACCACGTGCAGGTTCAGACTTGAATTAAATCATTATTTTCCAGTCTTCCTGTCTCTGAGGAGACCTAGATTTTGATCCAGCTAGGCTTGAGTGGGCAAGCAATAAAGGTACAGGGGAATTAGCATTTGTCTGGGAAGTCAATGTAACTCTGGATGCTTCAGCAGATTACTGTGTTCTTCTTCATAAAGATAATATATTTGCTTTCTTCCAAACATACTGAAAGTGCAGTCTCTTGGCTCTGTGTTTTTATCTATCTCCAGACCCTTCTTTGGATTCAGATGGATCTCCTCCTAGGGCTGTCTCCCCCAGTACATCCTGCATCTTCACTGCTGCAGGAGGACAGCAGAGAGAGCTTGTTCTGGGGGAAAGGCCCGATCTCTGAGTTCCAGCTTGTTGCTGGTAAGTCCTGATACAGGAAAACAGCCGAGTTTGAAGGCTGAGTGGCTGGTGAAACAGGTTAGCTCCCAGCTGAAGGGAAACACATTGTCTCCTGACTATCTGCGACTCATTAGAGCTGGCTGTATTATCCAGTTAGGTGATTTCTCTAGGTTACAGACTTTCTTTCCATTTCTTTCCATTTTTTCTTCCTCCCATTCTGGTTCTGAGTTCATCCCTGCCAGGTTGCGCATGTTGTTACCACTCCAGACCATTTCCCAGCTCTTTCAAAGATGCAGTTTGGGTGTCGATGCTTGATGAAGGCCCTTCATCAGTGCCCCTCTTCACACTGCTCTGTTTCAAACACACAGTTTAGTCCACACACTGTCAATGCTGTTGTTCAGCCTGCATCCTTCCTAGGCCTCCAGTAGCACCATCCAGAGTGTACAGTCAAGGAGAGAGGTTTTGGCTGTGCAGGAGCCATGGTCAAAGTGTGGTGTTGTGGGAGTGCTCCTCATGGAGAACATCCAACCCCCCACTTTCTCCATTATCCTGAACTTTTTCAGTGAAATAAATCAGGATTTTTTTTTTTTCTGGTATCCCTGCTGTATTTTGAGAGCAGCATTCCAATTTCGTGAAAAACTAGGCCACAAAATATAGCCTTAGAATCCTGTAGCTGATATTTTGCAGGTTGCAACTTTCCCCAGTGGCAGCGTTGCTTTAGTGACCTCACATCCTCTCTGCCTTGGGCAGTGCCACGTTCCTCACCAGACAACTCCACACTTAGGAAAATGCAGCTGGTCTCCAAGATGTGTGTGCTTTGCTGGAGAGTGACATAGGTTTTATTTTTGTCAGTCCTGCAAATTGTGTCAATCTTGGAGGCTCTGCTTCCACTCATCTCGTGAAATGATGTTGTTAGTGTTATCATCAATGTGAGACTGGACAGTTGACAAGTAAAGTATAATAACAGATTTTGCAAGGGTTTCACATCAAAATTGTGCACTTAGGCTTCTTATGCTATAAGCCTTCAAGTAGCATTTTGTAATCTAACATTTGAATGACTGCAAGCAATTGTTTTCTCTTCAAAAATTCTTCGTTTCCCTCATCCTCTCCCCTGATCCTGTTATAAATTGGAGCAACAAACTGGCATATATTTAACTGGAAAATTATAAGCTCATCCCCATGCTAGCTGCAGCCAGTTTGGATGTTAATAAATGTTTGGAAAGGCTGTGGGTTGGGATTTGATATTGCTCAGGAATCACTCAGAGCCAAACAGATCAGCTGGGGTCTGCATCATCTGCTGTGAGGAGTCCTAACAGATTAACACAGGGTAATGAGATCTGTAGCATCACACACTACCTGGCTCCATTTTGCTGTTAGCAGAGCTCTTACACTTCCTTCCCCAGCTAAACAGCACCATAGTAGTGAATAATCATTTTTAACTCAATATTGAATCTTAACAATGCACTAGGAAGTGATGTTCAGATAGTGCCTCGCATGTCCTGGGCTGTCATTTGTACCTGATGGTTTTCACTCTGACATCAAGACAGCCATTGCCAGGCTTTTGCCAACTATTCTCAGGGCAATATAGTATATGTTCTTAGGCAAAATGGCCAACACGCTGCCTCTTATTTCTCTCCTCCTCAAATTAGAAGAGAGATTACCTCTGCTTATGCAGGAGATGTTCAGCTGTGATAGCCCTGTGGCCACTTTCTATGGTAATGTTTGTGTTTGTGCCACTTTGTGGATGTTGCAGAAATGCCCTGTAGCACTTCCATCTTGCAGGTCCCTGTTGACTGAAGTGTAACTGTTTAGTATTTTGCAAATATCATTCTTATGTCATTTCTCTGTTGAACAGTAGTAAGAACAACCTTTCTTTTCAGTGGTGTAGTTTAGCAGTGAGATGTACCTATTGTTGTCTGATTCTGTAGCTTGTGCTTAGGATTTTGGCTCTATTTCACACCTTCCTGTTGGATTTGCATGAGTTACTAATGCTCTAGCTAACATTACACTTCATATAGGCTGTTTTAAAGCATTTCCATTAAACTCTTCTCATTGTTAAATATGGATAAATTTGGTATCTGCTGACAGAAGCAAAGGTGATGCGCACGATCAGTTTGTTAACTGCGGCATTTTCTGATAAGCAGTCTTGTGAGAGTAACAGTTCAGAAGAATTCCTCAGTTCCTTTCATGCAATTTTAACAATTCTACTTCCTGGAGTAAACATCCTCTCTTGATCTACTAATACGTTCTGTGTTCATACCAGGTAAAGCAGCTTCTGATCTTAGCAACTTTCTTCCCACAGTAATTTAAACACACACAATATTAAAAGAAACTTGCTAGTAGAAGAGATGGTATTACACTAGAATAGATTATTTGTAGGAGATGCTGGATCTTTGCCCCTGGAGGGTTTTATGACAGGTATTTATTGGAAAAAAGTTTAGATAGAGTTAATTCCCTTTTGAGGCAGTTGAATACACTCAATAACCTCTACAGATTTCTGTCTCATCTCCAATTAATCTATGGTTTTTGTCCCTTCTCTTTGATTTGTTTTCAACATGTAAATGTTCATATATATAAAAATGAATATATAATTTCTCTGATAACTTTTTAGGAATCATTGACACTGTTAGGTGAACTTCCACCTGCAACTGTGAATTCCTTGTTAAAGTGATAGTCAAGGAAGGGAGTGCTATTCAGGCCAACCACCATTAGTCTTATTGTTTGCTAAGTAAAATTTTTATTTTGAGAATTATAAACCACATTTCATCTAAACTAGATAGGCTTTTTGGCTGATTTTGCTTTGTTTTGATCACACTTGCATGTTCATAATCTAGCTCTGCATAATGCTCCACTGTACTTTTGTCAAATACTCCAGACTCTCCAGGATTTAGATCTGAAATGTGTCTACAGCTACCAAATTTCTCTCTGTTTGTACTCAATGTGCTGATCATATCATCACAGTGGCAGTCTCTGACACAGGTTGTGGTTTCTTTGGTTGACTGGGTTGGGTTTTTTTGCTATCCCCCTTTGGTAATGTTTTCATCTAGAATAGGAACGTTTTCAGGTTAAACTAATAACCCAAAGAAGAATGAAATGTTTTAATCCCAGAGACTAAAATTCGGTTTTTTCAACGCAATAATGGCCAGGGGATTTTTGTGCCTGACACTTCTAAGCAGTTGTTCTCCATGATACTCAGACACCTGCATGAAGCGCTGAAGCCAGATTAGTGTGTGGTTCACTATCACATTTCTAGGTAAGTGTCCCTTTAGTCAACTCTTTAATATCCTCACATGTTAATTCTTTGCATCCTGTGACCTGGGATGTCTGTGTGCAGTGTCATCTGCACATTGCTGCTCTGAGCATCTAAATCAGGAACAAGTCTGGGGGCTTTTTTCTGTAGTTTGCCATTCTGAGGAATCTTTGTACTGCTGCTTTTTGTTTGGGGCAGACGTGTTAGTTATGACCTCCACTTTGCAGTGATCTACTGTACACCTTATCTTTTCTTCCAGGTGTTTTATTGCTATTACATGGAACTTATGTTGTTGCTTTCTTAGTTTTAGCTCAGCATCTCTGTTTCTTTCCACAGTTCTTTAGGGCCTTTAGTCAAACGCCTCTCTTTTACCTTGGATCAAAATATTATCCATCAAAGCTTTAGTATCCTCTCTACCATCAAAACATGGTTGTATTTTCCTGGGATATGCCTAGGGGGCTGAACACAACTCAAATATCCCTCTGAGGAAATAGTGTCTCCTAAAATAGTTTTTTGAAGATGTACAGCCATGTTCTCTATTTTTCTAGGGGCATCTGCAGCACCCTGCTGATGAATCAGAGCCATCTCTTCAAAGAATTTACCCCTTGCCAATGGAGGAAAATATTCCCTTTATATAATACACGTATTTTTTTTCTTGCACTGAGTGTACAAGAGGGGTTCAGTATGGATCCTTTGCTCACTCTCTTGCATCTTCTTCCTGCTTGTACATTCTGTAATTCTTACAGACGTGGTGTTATCGAATTCCTCTTGGCGTCTGCACTGGGGAGAGGGGGTTGGGGTTTTTTAATTTTAAGTAGCATTAAGGAGGGAGTGGCTGACATATTCAGTGCTGTGTAGGGAGTTTCCTTGCGTCTGGGAGACATGATGAAGCTTCTCCTCAGTAATTCTGCTTTCATGTTTCTCCTCCCCTTCTCAGTTTTTCAGTGAGACACATGAGTTTGAGATTTTTTTTAGCCACTTATGAAAAACTCCCACTTTGCTTCTGCTCCTTCCCCAAGTACTTCTATAAAGTGGGTCAGAGTCAAGGTCACTGACAAGACTGCTTCAGTGCTTGCATTTGAACTGCTGAGCACTGAGGAGAATGAGCTCCTGCATGATGCAGCACTCAAGTTTCTTAGAGTCGGGGCTTCTCACAAGATGCAGGTGGAAATGCCTGGAATGAGCTGATCCATTTTATTTTTCCTACTTCAGAAGGCTTTGGGACCATGCCCTTTGTTCAATTTTCCTGGGATTGCATTTGCCTTTTAAGACACAGGGGCAAAGTCATTGCCAGGGCTTTTTTATTTAATACAAAAGAGCTCTTGGTATTCAAAAATGATTTAGAGACAGCTGGCCAAGTGTTTGACCTAACTATGTCTGTGCATGCTATTCTACTGGTGCTATAAGATAGCAGTAATAAAGCCAGTGGACAATTAGCCCAGTGTATGCAATGAAGATGGGTAAAGTGAAATGCTGATTTTAAATGAGGATATTGACATAATAGCATCTCAATCAGGCAGCACTGGAATAGCAGTGTAAAATTACACACCAATAACAGTGGAAACCAAGCCAGCAGAGGAGTGACATTACAGTTAAAAGAAAGATCAAAAGCAAAAAAGGGAAAAGAAAAGAAGGGAGGAAAAAAAAAAGAAAAAGCAGGAAGTGGAATTGTATCAACAATCTCACAATCTCTGTGCATTAAAATTTCATGCCAAAATGGGATGGTAGCACTAAGCATCTTTATAGTGTCATGCTCAGAATTACCACAGAAGCAAGGAGGACTCAAAGAACGTAATGATGGAGCCTGATTAAGCATCATGATTAAAGGTGATATAGAAACTGCATTTATACACTTTAGAAATGACGTCTTCTTGAAGCAAGAAATCAAACAGCCTGAAAGAGAAGAGCAAACTTTTTTAAATTTATCCCTGAGCAAGGATTGTCTTGATTGAAGATGTATCTGTCAAAGAAACATACTGCAATAATAAATATAAATATGCTCAAATTCACTCATTCCTGGTGGAGTACAAAAACCAAAAAGACCTTTGATTGTTACATAATTCTGAAAGGGGACCAGCACAAAATGGAAAACTAAAAGCAGTAGCTAAAAGGGCAAAACAGAACAAAATAACACTTTGGGGTGACATGGCAGATATATAAAATCTCCATTGTAGGAACACAGTTTTGCAGCTTTTCCATTAGAAAGTAAGTGTGTTACCCCTATTTGAAAAACTCCACAACTTCATAAAAGGTTGCATGAGAAGTTAGCAAAGGGGATTATTAGACTGAGGAAGGTCATTAGCATTAAAGGACACCCTTTGAAGTCTTGCCCAAATGAACTAAGGAAAAAAACCCCAGTACACTCTGGCAAGTTAAATGCAAACCCATAATAATAGCGGACAAAAACAATTTTGAAGAATAACTTGCTAAAGGCATAAAAACTAATAATAAAAACTTTTTCAAACACATCAGAGGCGAGAAGCCTGCCTGAAGGTCCATAAGGTTGATAGATGATCAAGATGTAAAAGAAGTGCTCAAGGAAAATAAGGTCTTTGCAGAAAAGCTAAATGAGTTATTTGCTTTGGTGTTCACTGTGAGGAGCCTAGAGGGAATTCCCAAATTAGACCTGCTCTTTATGGGGGACAAGTCAGATAACATGGATAACAGTGGTTTAATGGTAGTTTTCATTTTGAAAGAGGAATTTATGCCTCGTACATCTGTTAGCCTTTTTTTTAGGGATTGACAAGCGTGAAGATAAAGGCAATCAACCTGTTGCATATTTTGAATTTCTGAAAAGCACTGGCAAATTTCTAACCAAATGATTTTAAAGAAGTTTAGAATCCAAATTGCCATGGGATGACATGAGCTTATTCATGCCATATTTGTGCTTTTGCGTGCATTGTTTCCCTAAACAATGTGCTACCCACATCCAGGGACCTCTGTGTGGCTGCTCTTTCAAGGCAAAGGAAACACAGCTCCTGCTACCGCTCTCTGGCAGCCTCCTGTACCATTCCCAGAATAAAGTAGAAGGGATGACTGTATGACAGCTGGATTGGCACTCTCAGGTTTGTGCACAAACAATAGTGATTGTTCTGCCTGAAGGAGAGCTCTGTTCTGTCCTCTGTGCCTCTGCATTCCTGTAATTCTGGTGCGTGGGGAGACCTGAACCTTGGCGGAGTTACTTTGCAGTGCCATAAAAAAAAAAAAGAAATGAAGCTCTTTTAAAAGGGAAACGTGTACAAACTATATATGATTTCTTTAGATAAAGGATCATTATCTCAGTGGAGGCCCTTATATTGTCTTTGTGACAATACACAAAGGTATAGGATAGGTCCATTGATTTCTTGGCATACATCATTCCAAAACAGTAATCCCAAGTAATCCTGTAGATCGGATTCTCCACTGCTTATTTTCTGTTTGTGCCTGGTTTATTGTGCCAGCCAGAGCCTAGGCCTGAGAACAGGAATCCTGTGAGAAGAACACAAAGGCTGCCTAAGATCTTAAAGGAAGGTAACTAATGGATCCAATGGGGATATTTAGGCAGATAAGTTTGAGTTACAGAGTGGGTGACTAGAGCTGAACAAGTAATAGTGTTGCTCTTTTGCAAAGTGTAATAGATATCCTTTATGGTTTCAGGTTGCCTGGATCTTTTCCTTTTGCAAATTCATCCTATGAGAATTATAATGAAGCAGAGCTGCTTCCAGATTTGTTATTTTTTCCTAAACCTGAAAAATTGCACTTTTAGTTTCATAGACATCAAAAAATAGCTTAATGCTGGTAGCATTACTGGCTGGCTTTTGCAGGCAGCAACCCTGCAGTTTTGCATATGTTTTCTTGATCTAGAGCCCAGTTTAAGCTGTTGAATGGGGTCTGTGTCTCTAATATTCCCTAAGTGCAATTATGAAAAGAAATTGCTTATTTGAATCATTAATCAGTCTCTGGATGGCTGCAAGTTCTTATATTTCATGGCTGGTTTTCATGATGTATGTGACCTATTCATAGTATTGCTCAAGCTGCACTGGAACAAGACTTAATTCCCATTCTTGTTAAAGCTTTTCTGCTGACTTCCTTCTCTAGTATATGCTTAGAAACTCCCCAGACCCAGAGGACCACTATATGTAAAACTGCTGGAAAGGCTCCTCAGACAAGAAAACTGTACTAGGAGCTTAAATCTCTCAAGTTAGTGTTAACAGGATAGATCGATGTTTCCTATGTGGATGCATTCAGTCATCTTTTCAGAATCTGATTACTATATGCCCTGTGAAAAATCCAATTAAAAGTAATGTATTAATTACTAGAAGTTTAATTTTCTTCTTGTCAGGAGATACATCATGATGTTGGAATTTTACCACATCAAAGTTAGCAATAGTCCCCATCTTAAAAGTATTTTGAAAGCTTCTACTTGCTGTCTTCTGCAGTGCTGACACCAGTGGATCAATAGGTTTTTAAAAGCAGACAGGAATCACCGTGATAATCTAGTCTGACTTACAAAGTACTAAATATCATCCATCATGGTTTTCCTAAATGGGCATCAAAGTCTGAGCTTCCTCAACTTCTGGTGGCTTAGCTGTTAGAGAAAATGACTGATCTGAAAGAGCTTAGAGGATTTATCACACAAGAGCATCTGGAATATCAAATCTTTCTCCAAATATCTTCAAAACTCCATCCCTGTGCTGGTAAGGTGGTTTTCTTTAAAAGAATTCTTTTCTTTAAAAAAAAAAAAAAAGAATTACTTCTTTTTCTCTTCAGTACATCTACCTTCTGGGAACTGACATACAGGAAACCGCAGTGTAGAGCTGGATTACTGAGCTGGGTCATTCTGATGGCCCGAGCTGCAGAATCTGACCATACTTTGTGATAAATCTGCCTGAGCATGCTGAAAGCCAGGGATACTCCAACATGTGAGCTGCCTCCTTCATTTCTGGGGGGCTTGCTGATGTTCCAGGGTGACTCCTTTAGAGACAATGCTGATAATTATTTCACTATTTCTCAGAACATGGTAAGAATGAGAAGAAGGATCACATTACGAGGACTGATAATCCTCGATTCATACAAATGTGCATCTGAGAGAAACAGAGAGCTGCCTGAGCATAAACAGCAAAATCTAAGTTAAGATGAACACACACCATGAAGCGTATGCAGCAGGGAGGAGAAATCAACAATGTGTTTGATATTGCTGAAAAGGGAGCTCTGCAAAATAATGTGCACGCAAAGTTTGTAAAAGCAGTGCAGCTTTGCTCCCTCCTTCGTCCTGGTGTTTGTGTCAGGTTAACAACCACAGAACCCTTTGGTCTGGAAAGGACCTCTGGAGCTCATCCAACCCCCCTGCCAAGGCGGGGTCACCTGGAGCAGGCTACACAGGAACACGTCCAGGTGGGCTTGGAATGTCTCCAGAGGGGGAGATTCATGACCTTCATGGGCAGCCTCTTCCAGTGCTCCGCAACCCTCAATGCACAGAAGTTCTTTTTCATGTTGAAGTGGAACTTCGTATGTTTTAATTTATGGCCACTGCCCCTCGTCACTGGGCATCACCTAAAAGAGTCTGGAACCCCTCTCAGTCTTCTCTTCTCCAGACTAAACAGTCTGGAGTCTCTCCTCATCAGAGATTCTCCAGACCTCTCATCATTTCTGTCCCTCTGCTGGACCCTCTCCAGTAGCTCTACGTCTCTCTCGTACTGAGGATCCCAGAACTGGACAGAACACTCCAAATGTGCCTGACCAGGGCCGAGTAGAGGGCGAGGATCCCCTCCCTTGACCTGCTGGCCACACTCTTCCCCATGCACCACAGGATACCACTGCCAGCTCATGGTCAAGGTAGACAACCCTTTATACATGCTGATGTATAGAATTTGAGGGGTTTTTTCAGTAGTTTTGGTGCTTTTGCCCAATTAACAACACTGCATAAAATGCAATACTACTACTATTATCATTTGATATTGTTAAAAAGGTTGTTGCTTTAAATCTTTTCATTTATGGACTGTCCCCAAAAAGATCAGTTTTAACTGTGAGAATATCTTGCATTTAGGTTTGGATTTTCAATAGCACCTTCTGAAATAAGATCCTGTCCTGTCTCTATATCTTGAACACAAACTTCCAAAGTTTAAATGGAAGTTAGGAATCAGTTTATACCCTCCTGAAATGTAGTAACCTCTGGAAAAGACCCCATCAGCAAAGTTCTATTTGAAGGCTGTTTACTTAGATGTACATCAAGAAAAATCTATTTCTGTTCCCAGTCCAGCTAATCTATTGTTTTGTATTTTTTGAAAATAAACTGCCTTCATCTCAGTATTGGTCTTCTGCTAGGGAATTTGTGGTGGTTTATGACCTCCCCCAAACAGGATACTCACTGTAGAATTAAATCTCAGCAGGAGTAGATTTAATCCTCCCTGTGACTTGTAGTCCATGGAAACGTTATTGCCTGTGCTTGGTTGGTGAGTCTGCCCTTCAGGAACTGGATGTTCTCCTCTTGCTGCAGTTAACTCATGCAATAGAGACAGCTTTTTATTCTGTTTATGTCCCTTGATAATGGCTGTATTGATCTGGCCTGATGTAAGCAAAGGTTCACAGTTCACCAAGTGTTGCTAAGGGTACCAGACTATTACTGCCATCAGCAGACACATTCCATCACCTCTCAGCCTCTGTGTGTGAAAGCTAGAGCAGCAGGATGCCACACGTTGGTGACTCAGGAAAGTGGCATGTGTCAGAATCTGGCATATGTCAGGCTTGGGTGCTGCTAAAATTAGAAAGAATATATTTTTTTTGTCATTTCTGTTTTGACTGCCAAGCAATGCAGGAACATTTAAAGGTTAGCCTAATTTTCAGTTGTTTGGAAACAGAAGTCACAATGACAATGGTGTGCAAAATCACCTATGAATTTTGTTTTCAAAGAACAGAGCATTCTTTCTTCAAAAAAATTATCAAAGTGGGTAAAGCTGCCATGAGACAGGAGTAAGAAAGGTGAAGAAGGTGGAATGCTGTCCAGCCTGACAGCTCGAGGAAAATTACTTCATTGCCTGTTCAGTTAAACAAGGAATTTTCACTAGAAAGCAAAAGCCAGGAGAAAAGGCTTTGAGCCTGAGTTCTTACTTGCAGCAACTCCAAGTAGAGCTGCAGGAGTGAGAACTGCTGAATCTCCTAGTACTGCTTGGGGGATTGGGCTCCTTGCTTAGAAAACAATTTAAGTCTGTGTACTTGATTTTCCTAGCATAAAACCCCAGTCGTCCCTGGAAATAATAAATGATATTCTAGCTCTGCAATGATGAATATGTCTCACCATGACAGACTTCGATCAGTTTTAGTCTATTTTTAAAAGCAAGAGGCCTGAGACTATAGCTGGGAAGGGGTGGTGGTGAGACAACAGAACTAGCTATTACATTAGTAGGTTGGGTTTTTTTCCCCAGAGTACAGGGTGGAGGATGGATTAGCTGGTTTAAAGGGAAAATTGTTTTCATTTTTTTTTCCTTCTCCTTGAGAGCTGGAAAATGCTGATTGCTTGATCCCATCTCATCGTGGTTCTAGTCTGTTAATTCCATTCTCCAAGTGGCATGGTTACCTTCTAACAAGATTAGAGGAAGAGAGGCAGTGAACTGCTCAGTTGTCCTCTAGAGACCCTTGGAAAGGGTGATTTGCAGTGGGTTGCCAGAAGTAGTGCAAAGAGCCCTGTCCAAACCAGCCTATTACAGCAAGGGGTTTACAGCTGTCACAGCAGTGGATTGTTCTCTCCAAAAGCAAATATTTAGCAGTTATTGTGTGTTGGTCAAGCTGATATATACCACTGTTGTATAATAAGGTGGGATTCTGGACAGAATGTTCGCAAATTACTTTGTTGATTTCAGCAGTATTGTAATGGCAAAGGGCAATGAAAATCCATGTTGCAACAGACGTTGTGATTTTATGTTATTAGTGAAAATAACTTCAAATGCAGTTTGCTAGGTCTGAAACACAGAAATTCGTCCAAGTAAAACATTGTTTTAGTTTACAGTCTTGTTTTGAGAGTGCCAGTATCTTCGACTGAAGTCAGTGGAAGCTCTGAATGATTACTGTGACTGCTTTTAGCCACGCAGATTGATTTGTCACCTGAACCCATTAATATCTGTGCACTGAGAGCAGTAGGCAGAGTGTATGTGTCTATACATATATTACACCTATAGTGTGTTTCATGCATTGTTTTCCTGTTGATTGTGTATTTTGCAAAGGAATATATCTGCATCTCTTCCCTGTGGAGTTGAGAAGTATGATTGGATCCAGTTATGCTGCAGTTCAGGGAGAGACTGGAGCATTTGAAATAAAGCTTGGGAGCCATTTACCAGGCTATTACAAAAGCCGTGGTCTGCACTGGGTACCAGGCCCAAAATGCCAAGGAGAAGCTGCCATCTGGCTCTGCAGGCTGGCCAGCATCAAAGGGGTCTGTGCTAATTGGAGCACAGCCCCTCAGTTAGCTGTGGGGAGCCATCCTGCAGGAGCTTGGAGGCTGACTGGAAGACCTGATAGGAATTTTCCTTCTCTAACTTGTGTGATGGAGAGTTGGATGGACTGCACTGCCAGCTGCCACTCTCTTTCAGCATCCTGTAGAGAGAATAAAGCTGCACTTTGGGTAACTGGCTCTGTACCCCAGCTAATTTTGTTAATAATGAAGTCAACGTCCTCTTGGACCACACTGGGACTTGATGGGGTATTTTAGGATTTCTATCTTTTGGACTGGAATTGATAGAACAGACTGGAGATAGAGCAGATTGGATTATCTCTTCGTAAGTGCAGATTTCACCTCACCATAGATTTCTTCAGCTTAGTAGAGCAGTTGCAGTATTGCACAGGTGAAGCCATTTCCCTGAATGTAAGTCTGACTGTGACTTTAATAAACAAAATAACTACTTCTGGTAAGCAAGCATGTGAATGCTGTTTAGATTTCTCTGAGCTTTATTATTTCAGTACCAGTGAATTCTATGTATTTTAACTTTCCTCTGCTCATCTGAACTAATTTTGTACTCCAGACTTTTCTCATAGTGCTACTCAGTCCTTTTGCATTAAAATTAAAGGAGAGGAGGAGGGTGAAATACAAAAATTCAGAAGGCCAAGTGACTTAGGTTTAAAACCTAAGAATGTGGAAAGAGCCAATTTGCTCTGAACAGTTTGACATCAGAAATTGTATTTGCAAAAGGAAGATATTTTTAAGATGATCTACTTTTTTCTCCCTATTCTCAATATCTTTAGAAATGCATCTGGTAATGGCTTTCAGAAACAGCTCTAGGACAGGATATGTGTGAAAAACCTTGCTGAAATTTTGCTGAAGGTACAAAAGGACAAATACTCACCCAGACAAATGGAGACAGAAGGGCACAGAGAGGATGTTAGCTTTCCCCTGAACTTCTTGTAGCAGTAAGCATTTTAAAGTAATTTTGAATAACCTCATGGAATATGAGTGAAAACAGCTTTACTGTACATTGGGCAATAACTGAGCAGGCTTGACATATTTTGTGAGTTGACACCCTTGAATGTAATAAAGTGCATGGATTGAATTTAGTAGCAAAATAAATAACACGCAGGTTATTAAACTCCCTGTGTTATTCATGACCATCTCGCATTTAGCAAAACTTTCCATTCTTAAGTCTGCTGCAAGCTGCCATGGAAAATCCACTCTGTCCCAGGGGAGCAATGCAGGAGTCCAGGGAATGCCACAACAGGCACATGGCCAGTTTTAGAGGATACAGAGCCTTGCTGATGCATTAAGGTGGTGTGCTAAGTGCAGAAAACCTTCTAAGAAATAGTTCCTTAGACTTCTCAGGGGAGCTGCTGGATATTCTTACGGTTTTACAGGAGGGCGTGCCTGGCTCACCTCTGCAATGTCCAGCCAAATGATGAGAAATCTTGAGACAAAAAACTCTGCCTGTTTTTAAAGGTGTGTCAGAAAGGAAAATGAGTTACAAATGTTGCTTGAGGGGCTGCCTGGTGCCAAGTGGCCTTCAGGTATTCAGTCACCTGGCAGCGGCACTTCACTGCTTGAGGGAATCTTAGAAGTATGTGTGAGGGATAGATAAGGGTGCTTGGGGAGAAATGGCATTTATTCTGAATAAAGATGGATCTGCAGCCTCCCTGCTGCAATATAATCCTTGCAGTTCTGGGGTTATTTCAATCAACCTTAGGAGATCGCCTCTTAAACCTGGCTGTCATTCAAACGGATTTGCCCACTGCAGTGGTGCCAGAGCCACAGCCAGCTGTGGGGACGCTGCTGTCCCCCCCACGGCACAGTGAGGCACCAGATTCTGTGCTAAGCTGTACCTACGGAGCCAAAGGGAGCAGGAAGTGAGCCTACCTTGATGGGAGGAGAGGGCAGCAGCCTGGAGTCAAGTGCAGCGTGTTCCTCTGATAGAAGCTATTGGGCTACATGCATGTAATGGTTGCCTGAGTGCATGCAAGGAAAATTAATTACGGTTGTTACCAAACCTGCCTATTTTGTCATTTGGTCAAATTCTGTCCCCTTGTAAATGTGTGTAAACTTCAAACCTTGTAATTGACACGTTTGGGCAGATGGACCATTTCAGCTCCCCACTTTTTCCTTTCTGAGCAATTGGTGTTTTAAAAGTTAGTTTAAGGTTTGCTGTTCACCTCACACTGGCCCAGGTGTCAGGTTCACCCATCCAAGTCTGTAAGCCCTGACAGCAGGAAGAGGAAGATGGAGGTGCTCTCATTTTCCTCCTTGTGGGGAGCATTATCTGGTAAAGGAAGGAGCTGATCTCTTCTGCTGTAGGTGGTTCACACGCTTGAAAATGACTTTTCACTGGTGCAACAAATGTTTCACTTTGTGCCAGGAACTGGCCTGTCCCTTTGGACATTGAATGAGCAGATGCCTAATTAGCCCATTATTTACCATGGTTGAGATAGCTGAATTTTGATGAAAGAGACTTTACTTTAATCATTGATTCATGACACAGATGCTCATACCATGCATTAGGCTGTTTAACCTTCCACAAATATAGTTGTCCCATGCACCCTTTTATAAATATCCTGGCAACTGCTCTGTCTTCCTGCATTCTCTGTGAGGTGGAAGCTTGGGAACTCCCAAATTGGTCCTTAGTGCTGATAATGTGAGCACTGAATGCAAGCAGAAGACACTGAATGACACCAGGGCACTGTGTGGTTCAGGCATATACTGATTGCTTTTAGGGAAGGAAGAGATCCCTGTGCTGGGGTGAAAGGGGCTTGAATGCGTCCTGAATGCCTGAGCCTGGAAAGGGTAGCTGGAGCATCCCAGAAAACAGATCTCTCAGGAGATCCCTGTATTTTTTGGCAGAACTGCAGCTGTAAACCCAGGAGATCAGTTAGATGGAGATGAGGTTGTTCCATGCTTCCTTTCTACTGCTGCCAGTGTGGTTGTGTCAGACCTCACCATCCTCACTTGTGCATTTTCTGCTCTGGAATGAGTATCGGAGGGTCCTGGAGAAGGGGTAGTGCTACTGTGATCACTGGCTTTGAGGAAGGTGGCAATAGCTCCTCCCCATATTTTCTATCTCCTTTTGGTCTCCACTTCTGGACTGACCTCACTTTCTATCAGAAGGGCTAAGAATGAAATGGGAGATTTCTGTGTCAGAGAGAAATTCTTGTATGGTGATGAGCACAGCTGGACTGCTCCATCCGTTGCAGCAGCCCATTCCAGGACGGTTTTGCAGCTGGAGGGTTCCTTAAAAACTAGCCGAGTCTGATGTATGCAGGTGCCAAACTTCTGTAGGAAGCATGGCAGAACAGTTCCCTGATGCTCTCTAAAGGCCTGAAACTTTCCAAGAATCCTCTTCCTCAATAACGACAGGCTTCCCTCGATATGATCCTGAATTCAGGAGAGGAATGTCACAAACATCCTTCGATTAAGCTAAGTGTCAGTAGGAAAGCAGATCCTTTTTAAAAGGTCTTTTCAAATGCATTTTTAATCCCTCCCTTCACACCCATCTCCCCAAGACACATTGGTTCTCATATTCTCCCTGCTCTATCAGCCGCCTGCTGTACATCCAGAGGTTGGAGAAGTGAGGCGCTCAAAGAGGCAGAGCTGCAAAAAAGGAGCTGGATAAACATCGATTTTGTTTTAAAATCTGAATAATTGTTGGATCTGTACTGTTGGGAAGAGAAAAGGAGTTAAAGATTTGCTCTCTGTTTGGTGTGATAAATGGCAAATTCTGTGTAATACCAATGATGGATGTAGCCTGAAAGGTCAGGGGAATTCCCAGCACAGGGTCTGACCTTTATTTTACTCAGTTCTCTGCACTGAGTTTAGAATAAATTCACCGGTTAGAAAGAATCTACCACTGGAGGTTTTATCTTTGTGTTTTATTTTTGAATGAGCTTTTTAAATTCTTCTCAGGGATTCTGTGTGTGTTCTGGTTTTTTGTTGTTGTTGTTTGGGGTTTGTGGTTTGTGGTTTCTGTGGGGTTTTTTACTAGTAGCAGGAGGTGAAGAGAAGGGAACATTTTTAAAAAATATTTGGAAGATTTGAGAGGCCAAACAAAGAAGAGACATATTCTCTTTTGGAGCTTTGAGATTAGTCATGCTGCTGTCTGTTTTGGAAAAGTGTTGATATAATAGAGAGCCCAATCTTGTGTTAATGTGTATGGACTGAAATAGCTTTCTCTATGCTGCAGAAGTCCTTCCAACTGTAATAAATTGGAAACACTTTATTCTGAGAAGAGCAATTATCAGAATTCAGCATATTTCTCCCCCTCCCTGTCACCTAACTCTATGCTCTCTTCTAGATCTTTTTTGACTTGCATAAGCCCCAAAGAGAAAAGGATTTATTTGGTGTTGACCAAAGGTTTAGCAGTATAAGTTTACAGAAATAAGTTAAGGGGAATATTTCCCTTAGTATTGGGGGTTTTTTTAGACTTTCGGAGAAGTCTCCCAATTAAAACAGAAAAAGGGACTCATTTTCTAAGACACCAACAAGTGACACAGAGAAGTTATTTGGATATTTGTTGTGTCAGGACCATGGCCCATTACTTAGTATTTCTGTGGAAATCACCAAGAGGGTATTTGTAGTACAAGATCCTAAATGAGAGGCTATGCAGTGGTGGAGAATATGTTACTGGAGCAACCCAGATTCTTCTGGAGGCACTGGTGAGCCCGAGCCTCCAGTGGTATCTGCTGTGAGCTGGGTGTCAGTGTTTGTCATTCAGCTTCCTGCTTAGAGACTTGGAAAGTGCACTGGGTTCTCTGGAAACTGAGACACAGCAGCAGCTGAAGTCACAAAGAGAGGACAGACAAGCAGCATGGAGCTGAAAATGTTGCTTATCCAGGAAAATGGCTGTGATTGTGTGGATTAAACTAACAGCAGCCTTTTCCAGGTCATTAGCTGATGCAGTATGGCACAGAAACCAACTCTGCTGTGCCCCGCACACTATTGCACAGAGACATCTGTGTGCAGCAGGTTTTGTGAAATCACCTTACAAAATGTAGAAAAGATTTTCTTGCCTACACAGTGAGGCTTCTGGGAGGTGTGAAGGTCTTCTTGTGGGATGAGGTATAATGTTACTGTGGCTGCCAAGGTTTCAGAATAGACAAACCCCCAGGTTTTTAGGAGAAGAGGTAATAATTTTCCTTAGCCCAGCTGGTATTGTTGGAGAAGGAAGAAAAGTTTGTCATTGTTTTGTGACGCAGACATTCTGCTAGCGACTTGCATCTTATGAATCACATCTGGTCCCTGGATAGCCAGGCTGGATTTTCAACTGGGAAATACAGACTCCTAAAATTCTATTTAAATTATGTGTACGCTGTTTTTATAACCAGGTGTTCATAACAATTTGTTCCACAGTTTTGGGGCCTACTGAGTGCAACTTACATCTTTCCCACATAGTTTGGTGTTTGTGAAATAGGATGAAGGGACCATTTTTCTTTTCAAAAAAATTCCCAAAATTGGCGAAGAGGAAGAATCCATAACATCTGCTGGACTTTGTTGGTTATTGCCCTTGAACAGATCCTTCAATCACCTGAGTGAACTGTGGGTTTCCTGCTCCAGTATCACCCCAAGGAGTTTCTAATAATTCAAAGCCTCTGAACGTACTAAACATACCCAGAAGAGCAATCCACCCCTAGAGAACCCACTTGCCCTACTAGTTAGGAAACAATCATAATGAAGACCTTTCTTTTTTTGATTTAAATGTCTGGATTCTGTGACTGATTGTTAAATCTTTGCATACTCATGAGAGTGGGTCTTTCAGAAGAAAGCCCTGTAATAATCCCACTGAAAAACATCTGAAAACCAGTAAGAATTGCAAAACATCCCGTTCCTTTTTCTTTTGATTAATTTATCACTTATGTTTCAAATTACTTCAAAAATACCCATCTGAGCACTGCTGAAGATATCATCTACAAAAGTCATTCACAGAAAACACTGGGTAGGCCCATTTCCAAGAAAACTATGTTGAAAATATGACAGAAAAAGTATTAAAGAAAAAAAAACCCCACAAAATAAATGAATGGATTCCTGCCTTTTGCATATGGCAATTCCTGGAAAGAATTAACTTTGACCAGTTAATCAGTACTAACATTTATTACTCAAAATGTTATCCCTTTTGATTTGACAGGCTTGTTTTGGATAATTTGTCAGAGATGACAAAAAGGCTCATATGCCTCTCGTTCATTTTGACCTTTCTTACTATTAGGAAATTAATTTCAGAACTGAAACAAATGTATTAGTGTTTTCATTAAAAAAAAAAAAAAAAGATGAATACCTTGCCTTCAAGCTGTTTCTTCATATTAATCCATCACACTGTAACATGATCGCTTTTTGACACATAACATCTTACCAAGATACTTTCGACATTCACACCACCTCTTATTAAATACTGCACATAAATTCCTAGTGCTGGAAGTTATTGATGGAAAAGGGTGAATAATAGAGAGTATACATACAGGAAACACAGGGAGGAGAGAAAGGTTTTCTTTAGTTAAAAGGTTTGTTCTGAACATGTGGTTTTTAGATTGTCAAGGGTAAAAACTAGCAAATACCCAGTTTCTCCCTTGATAGTTTTTTATTTTGTAACTCACAAGAAAGGAATAAATAAATACTTCCAATCAGTAGTTTTTAATCGAGATTTTTTAGGTTATCATTTTGTTTTGCGTAGTAGAAACAAGTTTTGATCCAGTCAGGTTTCAAAGATTGCTTTTTACTTGTTGTTGTTGCCGTGGTTGCAACATTTGTTTTCCTCTATTTCATTTTAATATTTGCTGCTGTTTACCCATAATTCCCACCACATCCTCCCCCTAAATTGCCTGTAGCTCTTGGAAACGTGTTGGTAGGTACCTCACTGAATAACAGTCATGAGCAATTCCTTTGATCCTCTCAGTTATATATCAAAGCAAGCATTTGAGCTATATGGACAAATTAAATCATGCACTACTCCAAGACATAAAGAACTAAAGACTTGCCAAGCACTGGTGGCTGTCAAGCACAGTCACTGGGTAATGTTGGTTTGGAGTCACAGTTGTTAACGAGGGCTTAAGCCTGGCAGGGGTTGAAGTCCAGGTGGAATCTGAATAAACATTCAAACATTTGGATGCGTGTTCAGAAGAAATTTGATTTGGTCGTGCTCCTTGTATTGATATGTCTGTAAATCTGGGCTTCACAGCTTTGGAAAACTTTGGTAAGGGTCATGATGCAGGAAAGAATGGGGATCACACTAAGATATTGTTGAGGTGCCTTTTGATCCCCCACTTAGAATATGATGGGCTCTGGCTTTACAGAGTTACATTCCTCATGTAACCATATTATTGAACATTAACAGCCTCTTTGATTTGAGAACTCCAGCTTTCAAAAAAATCCACTTAGCATGTGGATTTTAAACCTATGGTTCATGGGTGGACCGGAGCAAAAGGGTCACATCAGCCACATTTTAAATACCACGTGGATAAATCAATCCAGTATTATCACATCAAACCAGCCACATCTATTACTTTGCTCTGTGGACAGTTATGTTTATACAGCCATCAGCAGCTGCTGCTTCCCATTTCCATAGCTTAAATGGAAGGCAGACTTCTGAAGCTAAAGGACACGTTTTATTACCATTGGTGCTGCTGTTTTGTTGTACGGCGATGTCAGAGTAAGGAAAAGGCTGAGAATGATTTTTAGTGAAGGGTGATACACAACCTTGATAAAGGAAAGGGGGATGCCCACGAGTGGAGCATCTGTTTGCACAGGGACACCACGGCACTAGCAGGGAAGGGGGGTGTGCCAGGCTGTTTGAGCTCCCATGGTCACCTCCCTGCCGTGTGTGAGTGTGTCCCACCAACCCCATTACCTCATAACTTGGCGTGACTTGGTCTTTAATCGTGATATTGTCCATGGGCATGCAGATGACCTTGAACTGCAGATCCACTATCCTAGGAGGGGCTTAAAGAGATGTATGTGGGTAAAGGAAGACTTACGTTAATTGTGTGCCTCCCTGCTTGCTGGCTGTTTGGAAACATGTCAAATAAAAGCTGTTTTGCTAAGGTTAAGGGGAGAAATGGACCCTGTTCCACACTTTTGATCCCCGTTTCAGAGAGTGTACAAGATATAATGATTTTTCTCAAATGTCGTTTGAGGAGCAAAGGTAACTTTTCAGAAATGACAAAGAACTTTGAAAAGAAGAAATAAGAGCGTCTAAATAGATGTTTAGAAGCTTTTGTGCTGGGGGAAGACCTGATGTCTGCTAGGACGGAAGGAAAGATCATGTGCCAATAAAGAACTGATCACTTTTCAGTCCATGTGAATCAGTCAAAGGCATGTCTTGGTTATACTAAACCATTGGATCCTGGAATTCTCTCCTGGTTGAGGACCTCTGTTTCCTGAGGATATATTGTTGAAAAATTTGCTGGTGGTTTCCTATGTATCTGCAAGACCAGGTGCAGTGAGCTCCATGGATTTTCTGGAAGATAAAGTCAATGTGAGTTGTGGGTACACAACTCTGAAACTCAACCTCATCTCCAACCTCCTCATCACAATTGGGAAATGCAGATAACTGTGAGTCACCTGTACTGTCTTTTGGGTAGATTTGTCATTTCTGTAGCAACTTGGAAAATAGAGATGGGAACACTCAATTAGATTAGCCAGTCCACCCCCACAGCCAGACAAGTTGTTTCTTACCCTGCTGTGTTTTTAAAAAAAAACCCACTTTGCTCTGTTCTAACACCTTTTTTCTGTACTCCTCTGAAGAAACTATCACATTGAAGTTACATTTACTCAAATATTCAATGGTCATGAAGGGAGAATTCTGGAATGTAAGGCCATTCAAGCCCAGCAAGCTGTTCCTTTCTCATGCCACAGATCCATAGTGGGAGAAAATAAATGGGGGTTCAACTTGTAATGAGTCTCTTTTTCATCAAATTTCATCTTCACAGGATGTTCACAATTTTTGGAGGATCTTTGATTAAAGGAATGGAAAAGAATGATAGCTCTCAGGTTGCAGGAAAGATTTTTTTCTTTTTTTTTTTGTTAGGAAGAGGTAAAGCTGGTAGAAGAGATTTGCAAATCAAACAAAACATTACGGTCCACTTTAGCTGGTGGCCTGCAGGTGGATTTGGTCAGCACTTTCCTTCCATCTTCTCTGCTCTCATCCTCCTGGGAATAGGCAACATTCTGGCAGACAAATCCCACCTCTTGGATCTGTGCTTGCTGCTGGGGCTTGCTGCATCCACAGAGATGGAAGTGGGAATAGTATAAAAGCTTCTGGAATTCAAGGTAAGGAAGGAGAGGTGGCTCAGCCCCAGATGTGCCTCTGTCTGGGGCTGGGGAGCCTTTCCCCCCTTATCCTGAATATCAGTGTCCCCGTGCTGCTGGTGGCAGTGCAGACACGTAATGAGGGACAAGGAGCAGCTGCCATGTCGGTGAGGCTCTGAAATCTGCTCTCTGCAGCTCTTATGAGGGAACTGCCTGGGCTCTTCATTTATTTTTCTGATCATGGGCTTTTCATCCAGGTGCACTCAAGGATGTGTGTGGGTGTGTGTTACTCCTAGATATTTCTTGGACAGGGCCTGTGACTCTCTCCCTGGTGCCTTCTCGAATCACTTCTGACTATCCTGCAGAGGTAAAGACAGATTCAACCCCCAAAACAACATCCTTCCTTCCCCAGTCACACAAAGCTGATGTAAGTTGAGGTTGGAGTCTAGACCCAAACGCCTTGTTCAGACCCTCATCTTGTTGTACAGAAATAGGAGATGTTACTGAATAGTTTCCCCTGCTATGCACATATCCTTCACGCAGGATCCTTCCGTACTTACACCGAGCAGGCAGCTGCAATGTTCAGCCCTCTAGCCACAGAAAATGCTAACTGTTCCTTTAAAACATCTGTACAGTAACTTTCCCTTTCCCTTGATCCTGCTTCTCACTGCCATCTTCCTAACAAGGGAGTAGTTACCCAAAGACTTGTTATCCCTCTCTCTGCTGATGACTCGCCTGACAGCTCTGTCTGTATGTAAATTAACTTTTTTTTTGCTTTATTTTTTATCCAGAGGCATCTTGGTTTTGGCAGTCTCATCAAAAAAGCATATTCTGCTTTAAATTACCCCCAGTTCTCCAAAATTCCTCCCACACCACACTTAAAAATCATTCTTTCTTTTTCTGATTGGGAATTTCAGCAACACTTAAGTCTTAAAATAAATGGCTTGTTTGTGGTTGAATGCTCCCCTCATGCAACACCTTTTGTTATTAATATCTGCACATCTGTTTGTTTGATTATTTGATCTCCTGCATGAAACCAAAAGTCATAATTTCTTTAGAAGTTTGTGTGAGCTGTTGAAAGAAAATCTTCTCATTTGGGGTCACAGCAGCTTTCATTCCTTCGCCTTTTGGGCAGTGTTCCAATGTCAGTCACTTATCATAAATAATCAGTTTCATCAGGTTACTGCAGAGATTCAGCCCATTGCAGACACGCAGAGGGTAAATCTGGCCTTAACTCCAGGCTGAAAGTGGCCTTTCAAAACTAATTTGGGGATTTACAAAACGACAGACAGGCGCGCCGAGTTGCTGCTCCTTGTTGTTGCCGGTTGGGTGTTTTTTTTTTAATTGCCCAGTTAATATAATCTGACACACTTCTAATGGCCCGCTGGTGAGTTCAATAGGGTAGTGGTTTTCATCAGGTGCCGGTAATACGGTAAAGGAGCTTGGTTTAAAACCTGTTAAAGACGCAGCAATCTTTTTTAAAAGCTCACTGTTAGCAGCTCTTCTGGAGCCTGTGCTAAACGATATTAATGTCAGGAGCTGCTCTGCTACCCGAGGCTCCAGCTGAGTCCTGCCTGCTCCTGTGGCCATTCGGTAAGTAGGGAACAGCCAGTCCTGGTGACAAGTTCTAAAGTGGGGCTTTGGGATACACAATTTCCAGCTGAGTCTGGGGCAGAATAAACTGGGCTCCAGGAGAAAAGCCCCGCAGAGTGTTGTTAGAAGCACCAGAGGGCTCAGTGTGTGAACGCCAGGTCCCAGCCCGAGAGCAGCGATGGATCTGGTCTGGGCTGTATCTCACTGGGGAGAGGTTGTTCAGGAAAGAAAATCTCCAGTTGTGGAGAGCTTGCAGGAGGTGAGAGAGCCCACTAGTAATCAATGGGTTGTATGTTTGGAAGACCAGATAGGAGCCAAGCAAGTGTACTCTCTTTGGGGGCTGAGATGAGTATGACCACTGTGACCATTTAGAGGATTGAAAAGGATTGCTGATTCTCCTGAGAGAGTATGATCCAACACTGCTGCAAAGAAATGACCATTTAAAAATTCCTCAAATACCCCCAGCAGCCACTCTTGGCTATATTTCCCATCAAGGAAGTGCTGGCAATGATGGAGTGAAAAGTATAAAGTCCAAGTGAAAAGGAAGACTATGGTTTCTTGTAGATATATATATATTGCTTCTTCCAAAATATTAGACAGACTTCCAGACCTGGGTGGTTTTGCATTTGTGCACACTTTTAATTTCCTGTTCTGCATTTTGCCTCAATTCACGTAGTGGTTTTGCTTAGAGAAATTTAGCGTTCATTGAAATTTCTTCTGCTTGACAGTCCTGTTTTGGAGTGAGAACCTGCAACAATTCTGCCTTTCCCTATGCTGTGAACTTGCCTTCTCACCTACCTGAAGGGAGGCAAACATAGCGAGCTGTCAGCCTTTTTTTCCCTTTGCAAATAGGGATGGATTAAAACTATGGGTTTACTTAATTTCAACATAGATACAGTTTGGCTGCAGACTGGTTCCTGAACTTTGAAGCACAAGCTCGCTTCTAATTGCTCTCCAGCTTTATTGAGGTGGTCAGCACTTTTTCATCAGGGCCTTTTGATTTTCATGGTTTCTTGGCACAAGTATTTATAACTGAACCACTATGAGTGCTCTGATCCATGCCATGCCTTTTTTCCATGGTCTCTACTTTTTCTGCCTGAGGGTCTTTGATTGATGTTATGAGTTAAGGGACCCATAGAATGAGGTATGATGTGGTGTTTAGCCCTCTGTATTTTCGTTGCAGATGGATCACACACACTGCACGTGAAGTTTTATTCACATGACAACCCTGGGGGTAAAAAAAAAAAAAAAAAAAAAAAAAAAAAAAGAGGAAGAGCAAGAACTCTAGTTTCCAAATAGTAAAAGGAGAGGGGACATTTGAACTGGCTGTTTCATACATTTCTGCAAGTTTGGGTGTCTTCCTTCTGCACCCAGTCAGTCCCCCCTCTGTCACAGTAACAGGTATGCTGTGAAGGGCACCAGAGTGATTGTAGAGTGATGTTTCCATTTTGCCAGGGGTCTGGGCAGTGGGGAACCCCTGACGCTGCTTGTGCCCTGTCTGTTCTGGGACAGTCAACTTCCAAGAGCAAAGATACCAATTTTCCTTCGTGTTGAGAATGCATCCCTTTCCTCTTCTGTTTTGTACCGCGGCTGAGCCAGGGAAGCCTTGCTTGTGCCCTCGTATCACATCGCTATCCCTTTTATTCTCTTTGTGATCACCGCTGGAAATTTTGTCCGATTAGAAGAAACTTTTACCTCTATTAAGCCCCCGAATCTCCATCAAGCATCTGATAGACTGGGCCCTAACGGCAGCCGCTTTACTTCTTTTCAGGCGCCATCCATCAGGCTGACAGTGACTGCCGATGGGCCAGTCATATTGTCTATATTTCATACACAAACATCAGGCCTGCTGACAGCACTTTGCACACTCGGAAATTGCTTTTGCTGTGAGCTGAATTTCAACTAGAGCTTTTTTGCTGGCTCCATCTCTCAGTGTTTATGACCCTCAGGAGCAGAGGAACTGCTGTGAATAGATAATGCTGAAAGCACTCTTGTAGCACAGAAGGTTTCATGTCTGAAGTATTTAATGTTTACAGCAAATTTGGTGTTTGTTAATTTGCATTTTTATTCTTTCCTTAAAGAACTGTCACCTTATTCCTCCGCTTGTCCTTTGTACAGATGTGTGGCAATTTGTGCTGGGGGAGCAGCACTGATGGGGTGGGGGAAAGAGTAGAGGAGGTGTTAAGGGGTGGGAAGAAGGCTGGGTAGAGTTACAAAATGCTCCATGGCTTAGGCAGCAATCCTGATTAATTGTGCTCTGGAGGATGGGGAAGGAAGGGCTTTCAAGCAGTGTGGAGCTACCCCTTTGCTCTACATTGAAATAATTTTGACGGACAACCTATCATCAGCTTAAAAATCAAATATATTAGCGTATAGGAAAAAGACTTTAACCTGGAATGAATGGTATCTTCTGGTCCTTTCCTCTTAGAGAACAGTCAAATTATTTTCATTACTGGAAAGGGCAGATCCCTGCTAATAAAATAGCCCTCCCAGCAGCTGAACTGTATTTCTTGTGGGAATAGAAATACTTCTGCTGGAGCCTAACCATTATGTTTGCACATATATGTGGTTATGCACTTGGACTGTCACACAAGGGACGGTGTGTGTTAGTGGGCAGGCCTGAGTTTTTATCTACACCACTGCAAACGTTCTCAAAGGAAGAAATGTGTTTATGTTCACCTCTGTTTGTTCCCAGCTATCCTCGAGAAAGGGTGTGCTGGGAGTCACTCAGAAACTGAGGAGTGGATGAGGAGGAAATAAAGATGGCTCTTTAGAAAGTTGTGCAGCAGTTTCAGATGAACTATGGAGGTCACATAGATTAACCCACCCCTACCAAAAGTTCCCCAGACAATCAGTGCTCTGGCTGGCCAGGCAGTTTTATAAGGACTGTAAAGAATGTACAGAGACGTATCCCTGTAAAACCATCTCTTACTTGGAAGCTCAATGAGCCATCAAATTCAGGAGAAGAACAGCCATTTCTTGGGGAAATGCAATGTTAAGTGTCTCAAAATTAAACTCTAAGCCAGTATATTTTGGTGTGCAGCTAGACTAACCTGTGTTCAAGTAACATTAAAGAAAAATTGTCAGAGTAAAAATCCCATGTTAAAAGGAAAAAAAAAAACCCACCCAACCCTCAGACTTTTCCCAGTATCAGGAACATCTTATTATATGTTGTTGAAACAGATAGGTTTTGGAAGAAGTGTTATTTATTTCTTCAGTTGTTCTAATGTTTTTTTTTTTCTTTTTCCTTTGGTTTTTTTTTCAGCCTGCAGAGAGCTGGAGATTTGACTGGCTAGTTTGCATATGTGCAATAGATTTTATTGTCATGCTGTAGCTCAGTGATCTTCTGTTTGGGTTGCAAACTATAAAGGGTAACATTTAATCTCTGTGTTCTTTTTTGCCAGGCCCGACTGACATTTGTGTTAGTGATTTTTTTTGGCTTTTTTTTTTCCCCCCTACCCTTTTACACTTTGATTTTTAAATGGAAACTGAATGTTGTGCCTCTAACTTCCTGGCAGGGTTAAAGAATGACACTTCTATTTCAAAAATAATTTGACTATCTGAAAACTGATTTTCAAGAGACAGTATTTTATTGATGATATGTTGTATGACCTTTTACATCATTATTGTTGAGATTGGAGAATAGAAGGAGAATTTCCTGCATTGATTGAACCTTAGACATGAAACATTAAATACAAAGGGTAATTTCTTAAGTAAACAGCAGCTTTTCAAATAACAAGTTATCTGTATGTTCCTGTTACAACAACTCTTGCACTTCCGTCCTGGAGCACAACAAAAGGGTGTTGTGTATAGGTCTGTCTGATGGCAGGGTGTTTATGGTACAGCAGTTCCTGGGAGCTCCTGTTCTGAGCAGAATCCCATCAAATTTGCACTTCTGTGCACTATGGAAAAGTGTATTCCACGAGGAAGTGGTGATTTATGGAGATTAGGCAAGATGGAATTCTGCAATGCCTGTTATCAGAGTGAGAGCTGAGAGGAACTGAGCCACCTGTTGAAGGTCAAATGCAAATCCCGTGTCAGAACTGAGAAATCAATGCACATGCCATTTCCTGATATGGAGGATTCCTTCCCCTTCCATTTCTGCTGGCTTCGGAACAGTGGAGGCAGGGCCTCCTGAAGTATTCCCTGTAGCAGAAGTATTAGGAAAAACAATCTTCAACGTGTGATAAATGAGCACAGTGACTTGAGACCCAACCACAGAAATCCAAAAAAATATCAGAGCACTGGGAGCTATGTTCCTAGGCAGCTGATACTGCATCCTTATATCCAGTCAAGTAGAACAATGCCAAAATTATGGCTTCATATTGGAATACTTCTTTATATCTCTACCCCAAAATGAAGAAAGCAAGCTTCCCAGTGTAGAAGTGCAGGAAATAGTAAGGTTGTCTAATTGTTTCCCTGAAAACCAGCTTCTTTCTGTTTTCTTTGTTCACATTAATCAGTGGTAGAAGGTAGACTGGACAGTGAAGACTTCCTGTCTCCCTAAATAAATTAGTTATCCAGAAGAAATAGAGGAGAAAAAGATGAGCATCCTCCCATCTCCATGTCATTTTTGTGGTTACAACCTCCACCTTTGCTCTGCTTGAAAATGGGGTTTAACAAGGAAAATGTTCTAGTTCACTACCTGGAGCTTCTACCTATCCCTCCAAAACCAGAAAGAGCAGCATCATTGTGGAGAGAAAGTGAAAGCACTGGTTGAGTTTTTCTAACATGGGCAAATTATTTTATCCCTGGGCTTTGGTTTGCCAAGTGCAGTGTGACCCCACCAACTAAGTTAATTGGTGAAGTGTTTTAAGACCTGCTAGAAAGTGCCACAGGGAGCAGGGGCACATTGAACAGCAGGCACGGGTGTCTGTGCTGCTGCCTGAGCCTTGTCCCTTTGGGAGCATGGTGGTGGCAGCTGTAGCACATGGAACAGTAGATTAATAGACTGGGAACCTATCACGGGAGCACCTCTATGATTTTGCTCCAGGAAATCTGACAGTGTTCCTGAGCTTTCTCTAGCTGCAGTGTGAAGGAAGAGGAAGGATGGACAGTGATTATACCCTGTAAGCTATGATGGGCCTGACTAAGGAAGACAAAGATGCAACCACTCTTCTCTCTGATAAATCTGCACACAGCTGTTAGAACATAAACAGTTGTGAAGCAGCAAAACAAGTGCTCGGTTATGGGTTTTATCAACTTCCAAGCTCCTCATAGAGCAGTAGGTGACTTTTGGGGGTAATGGGTACTTTCAGCTGTGACTATCTACCATACCAGGCAGAATGGTGGTCGAAGGCAATAGAGGATCCTCTGGATTCCCTTTGATGTAGAGGATGTGTGGCAGGTTCCACCTGGGTAGGGAACCTCATTAGCTAGTGCTGGAAGGAAGCAACACAGTCAAGAAACTACTCAACCTCCCTTTTTTCCCTCTCATCGTGTTAGCCATTGGGAAGCAATTTTCTTTTGTTGTTTTATGATCCTTAGACATGAGCAGATGATCACAGCCTTACTTTCTGAGTAAGAAGAAAAAAAGGTTTTGAGGGGTGTTTTTATCCCCCCTTCCTGGTATTTGAAAACTATTTTCCCAGGCCCTGTTTTGATAATACCAATACCTATGATATTTATCTGAAATATTGTGAAGTCCCAAACAAGCTCTGTTCTGTTGATGAGCACTGGAATTTCCCCTTTTCCTCCAACGTTTGTATACTGTTTGTCTTTAGCATTGAAAATAACATTTTAAATCTCCTGAGAATACTTCAGTGTCATTCACTTTCAGGTCATTCACTGCAACACTTCCCTTTCAATTCAATAATTTCTAATCAGTTGAGATTGCTTAGCAAATATGTGTAGGAAACTTTTTTTCCCATAGATAAAATAAGAATTTATTTCCATGTCAGCGGGTTAAGTAAATTTTGACACATCATTATTAGTTTGTATTTTCTTGATGACTCTACAGCACATGACAATAAATTGGTTATGGAAGGAAGATCTTAAAGGTGTGCAGTTCTCCTGATTTGTCCCCTGGAGTGCTCCTCATTATTGATACATTCATACAGTTAAGATTTACATCATTGATTAGTGTGATTTAGAGTGTCATGGATTCACATTCTTTCAGGCTTTCTAGCAAAGCAAGCAATTTAAAGTCACTGCATGGTGATACAAGATTTCAAAGCAGTAATTCAGCTGCAGCATTATGTTTGATCCAGTGTTTACTGCTATAACAACTGGCAGTTTATAAACTTAGAGATAAAAATGATGAGGGATTTGGAAACTCGTATAACCCTAATGAAGAAGTAGTGTGTGAATACCTGTGATGGCTTTGTGCAGTTTTCCTCAGGGTGCTCAGGTATTTGGAGGTGTTCCCTGATGTGTGCCCAGTCCATGAAGTGCAGAGCAGTCACCATGCACAAGCCAGGGAGGGCTCAGGTTTGGAGGGATTGTTTGTGTCTGTCTCCCAGATAATTTTATGCAATCTGAGTATCTGCCTATCTGCAGTACATCTCTGCTCAAAGTGTGAAAGTGAACTGCAGTTTTTATTTCCTCCAAGCCTGATAGTTATTTAGATTATCACTGGATGTCGTATCACATAGGGCTTAACAGTGCCACAAAATATCACCATCAGTAACAACACTCTGCAGTGGATGGACTTTAGGTCAGGCTATGTCAAGCAATCTTTAAATTCCTAACCATGTCCACGCTGTTCAGGAACTGCACTGACCTTTTCGATTCTGCCACTGGACTCAGATTTTTCATAGCCCTAAATTTTCATAGTAGAAGTTTTTAAAGTTTGTCTCAGCTGGAGCTATTCCCTGGCTTTTCAGATATTATATTAATGCTGTTCCCAGAGAACTAAAATTTCCCCAGGTCCTTCCATGCAGCCTATCTGTAACATACCTGTTGACATGAAAACAGAACTTAAAAAAAAATGTAATTCATAAGAAAAGTCTAATTATTTGTGACATTTCATCCATCATGTCCTAAGCTTCTCCAGAGGAAAGTAGTAACATTTCGTCTCCTTGACAGCAAACAACGCACTGACGAACTGAAAAATGTTCTGCTATATTTCAAACTGCAGTAAACTGAGTAAAGAGCAAGTGCAAAATAAATAGCAAGAGTAAAGAGCAGGAACCCACATAAGTAGGGGGCAGAAGCTTGGCAAGCTTTCTAAAATATTTTTCTTGGGTTAAAATACAAAACAATCCTTCAAGAATAACCAGAACATTTCAGGGTAAGCGACAGCAATGCCACTCAGCCCAATTTGCATTGACTTTCCTGACTGCTCCTGGGAGGGGATGCCTTGGGCAGCTGTGGCAGCACAGTGCAGGTCACAGAGATCTGCAGCACCTGAGCAAAGACAGCTTGACACAGGTTTTTAGGATATCCCCCAATTTCCCACCCCCGACACTTCAGGACTGCAAAAGTGAAGAGGAGTACAGCAAGTTTAGGAAGCTTGCCCTCCTAAGCTTTTCATTTTGAAGATGATGCCTGAGCTCCTGACGCATTGCTGTTAGTTCATACCCAAACTGACTTTGCTTCTGAAGGCTCTCTCTGCCAAGTTTTCCCCACTGACTTTTTCTCTCTCTTTCCCCTCTGTTAGGTTTTGATCAGGTTTTGGTGGCCATCTGTTCATGGATGACCCATCTCTTTCTTCATGGCTTCCAGAGCCTTACTGGTATCTTGTTGGCAGATGTCATGCTCTACAAACTTCAGCATTTAAACAAAGAAATGTGCAACATCCCAAAGTAGAATATCAATCAAATCTTCCATCTGAGCAGTCTAATGATGAATAATAATAAGTTGGAGAATTCTGTAGTATTTTGGATGTTCCTTCTTTTCTGATCTGTTATTTTAGAAGAAATTCTTACATGGAAAAGGTCCAGCTCCTTTTAACTCTGAAAGGCTGTGATTGCTCTTTAAGGAAAATACAGGTTTATGCACCCATTCCTGGTCTTTCACAGGGTGGAGGCCCTTTCATTTCCATTCTTTCTCTTCTTTTTCCCTTTCTGTTACGCACACACACACACACAAACTCAGGAGTACATCATGAGCCGAGCTGTATTTTCTGTTTATTGCCACCAGGTTAATAACAGTAATGGTGCGAGGAGAAAATGAAGTGTTATGTAAAATCCTGCATTGCAGATTTTGGTGCTGATGCAAAGAGCTCAATAAAGTGTAACACTTTAATCATTGAGATAAAAATCACACAGCAGCTTCACAGTCTTCCAAGATCCAGAGCCTTAAGACAAAATAGAAGCAGGAGAGAAAGAGAAACTGACAATATTATTGAGTCCCAGAAAACTTAGGGAAGAAAACAGCCCGCTTTCTTTCCTTTTGATGCTTTGATTCAGCCTTTGTATTCACAAGATAAACAACTGAAAAATGTGTGCATATTAATTTCCTGGTATTAGAGAGCAAAATGCCACAGCCTTATACACAACCCAGTGTCATTTATGGGAACCTTGAAACACCTTAAAAACAAAGCAAAAATATCCCTTCCCACAAGGAACAAAACCAACCAACCAAAAAAAAAAAAACCAAACCAACACCCAGAACATGATGTGATGATATGTACTGGTGTTTTTTTCGAGTAGGCAAGCAGCCCAACACAGTTTTAGATATGGCGGTTTGAGCACAAATTGAGGATGTTAGCACAGAAGAGGAGTCAGGTCTGGATGGTGCTTTGCATCTCTTCACTGTTACTGGCCTTTTTGTCTCTGCTTCTCAACTGCAGATTTAGATTGTAGTGTTGTCATATTACTGCATGTAAAGCTGGAGATTATTGGCTTGTGAGGGTATTGTGGGGTGAATGGAGGAAAAGGAAGAGTTATGTGAAGAAGATCTTTCCAGTACAGGGAAATTTGTGGATGTAATGACATGGAGTACTCTGCTATAAAGTTGGGACCGTGCTAAGGACTGTATATCTTTAGGCTGGACCAATTTCCGTGAGGGACCTGACTGCAGTTGTGTGCCAAGTTTATTCTTCTTTGAATAATATTTCTGAAAGTCCTTTTCCCCATAAATTGGTTATTGAAAAGAATAGAAGAATATTTTTTGCTGGAACAAACACAAAAAAAGGGGAAATACCTAGTTTAGGGCCAATAAAAATGCTTCAGGTGCCTCAGAAAAGTGTCACGTAGACCCAGGGACCACCCAGCCATGCCAGAAGATGCTTCCTCCCCTCAGAGAAGCCGTTCCAGAGAAGCTGTATATTCAGCATGAGAGGTGATTCTGCTTTAGGTGGTGCCTGGCCCTTTGGGGATCAGTTGCCACGTCTTGGAGGAGCACAGTTTAGTCCTCAGCAGGAAGAAGGGGTCAGAACTTCAGCTTTTTATTAGCCCTGTTCTGTCCCAAAACTTACACATCTGCAGCCAGTGAGCACTGCCTGTTTCAATCTATTACATAGCTCTCCCCCTGGGTGAGATTGAAGGTTAATTCAAGGGCATGCTAAATCTTGCTGGGGCTTGAAGGTAACCCAAAAGGTTTAATGTTTCCACCAGCTGTGATAACCACGTGCTGAAGTTTGGGACCACTGATTGAAACCCTCCTACAGAGACAGAATCAGGCGCAGGTATCAGTGGCCTTTGGTATCTGATAAACTCTGTCATCACTGCCTACCTATGATATGCCCATCATAAAGAGTGCCTGATTACATGGCTGGCTTAATCTATAGAACATGAAAGCTGGCATTTTATATTACTCTGTGTCCTCTTGTCCGGCTGAGTTCACTTGTGTGGAATTAACAGATGTCAGATTTGGACGTTGTGGGCATGGAAGCCACAAGAAACGTGTAAATAAACCAACCCTGGTGTAGTATTGTGAGATCAGGTCATGGTAGGAAATGGCAAAGAAAGGGAATGTTTCATAGAACCCTGTAATATTTTCAAGAGAACTCAGGGGTGAATCAAGCTGATATCACTTGAAAGCTAAAATCTTATCCTAAGGGTTACCTGAAATAAAAGCTTCCTGCATTTTTGCTGAGATAAGTCTGTGTCCATGAACAGCATCTGTTCCCCCTGTGTTAAAACATTCATTACAGCAGCTGTAGTAATGGCATAGTGATCTCAGCACTTAGCTGAATACTTCATATTTGGGGTAAAGGACGCTGGCCCACAGGGGTGGACACAGCTGTAGAGAAGTGAGTTTGGGAAAGGAGGCATTGCTCCTGTATTTCTTGTGCAGACTCCTCAGACCCATTTTGAAAAGTACCACGTGGATACCAGTCAAGTCAGTGCTCCAGGTACAACCAAATGCTCCCAGATGCTCCTGGTGGTTTGAGGAGAGAATTGAGGCACAGGTCCTTCATATGTTGTGATGTCTGTCCGGCTGGCTCAGTTAAAATCCTTTTAGTCTCAGGATTGGGCTCAAATTCAGAATCAATTGCTTTAAGGTATTCCATTCTCTTGTATTTTTTCTTAATGCTCTTAAGTTGGGGAATGCTAGAAGATCTAGCAGCATTTGTTGCTGAAACAATGGATCCTTTCTCTGTGAGGGTAACAGAAAGTGAAACTCTCCAAAGACAGAGGGACCAGTGAGATGATGGGTGAACATCAAAATACATGTTCCAATAGTAATGTGGTGATGGGGATAGCTTCTGGTCCTGGGAGCCTAGAAACACTGTTTGCAACTTTAAAAAGAGTGAGTCAGTGATTTCCTAGTGCTGGGTACGGAGTGATAGCGCTTTTACCTCCCAGGCATTTAGATTTTGTGTCTGTGCCTTTTCCAAACAGTTATTACTATTTCCTCTGCTTTTAAAATGCAGCCAGACTATCTTTTACTGGTGGTGTGGGTGGGGGTTTGGGGGTTTTGTGATTTTTTGGGGTTTGTTAGTGGTTTTTTGTGTATGCATTTTACTCCATAAAAGACAAAAGGAACTCTTAAAAGCTATCGAAGTCAAACCTTCCAAAGGGCTGTTTGGCTGTGTGGGTAACCCTTGTTTTAAAATACATCAGGGTAGCTTTTGTCTGTGTGTCCTTTTGACACTATGGATCAGCTCTATGTTAGAAAAAGCCAGAGAGGGGCGATCCAGCCCAGGAATGAACGAGCTGCTACCACACCTTTCCAGGGCTAAGATGGCATTATCTGAGCACACTGCTTGCACGTGTACTTGTCTGATAGGCTCCTGGTTAGAATCAGTACTTATCTTCTGGGCCAGAGAGAAAACAAGAAAAAAAGAAAGAAAAAAAACCAAAAGGAAGGTAATTGGCAGCAGGCTTTAAGGTCATCACAGTATTTGCCTCCACTTTGTTTTTTTTACAATGGCTTTAATGCTGCGCAATTATGGACTTGTTTTAAGTCTTCTCATTTTCTCTTACAAGCAGACAACCTCTCATTTTAAACAACTGCAGTAGTTCCAGCAATGAAACCAGGGCTATTGTAGCACTAAAATCTGTAAAATTGCAGTGATTTTTGGCTGGATAGTGATCCCCTGTACATCTGGAAATGTAGGTGTGGCCCTCAGGGAGCTGTATTTGGCATAATTTCCTCCTTGGGAACAGGGCACAATGGGATCACAGCTTCTCCTGGTGTCAGCTGTTGACCAAATCCAAGTCAGGCCTAGTAGCCAGTGCTCTTTTTCCCCTGATAAGCTGTGTTTTGGTTTTTGCTGAGTTGAACATTGTTCACTAAATGAATAGCTCTCAGAATGCAAAGTTCACCTGTTATCCCTCCATTTAGGAAAATTGAGAGTTTTTAATCTTTTGTACTCTGCATTCAAGAGATGAGAGGAAAAAAAAACAAACCAGCTAAATGCCTCCATTTAAATGTAAATTTTGACTTTTCAGGCCTGACAAAGTAGGGTGTTTGTTTTTATAAACAATATATATATATATATATAAATAAAAGCCACGGAATCGAGAGAAAAAAACCCACTCTTGTTGATATTTTTTCCACGTAGTAATCTTTGCTCTCATCATGTTACATATTTTTCTTTTTGCTTTAAAACTAATTTTGCTGTGAGAACAAGAAGATCATTAGGAGAAAATGCTCTGGCACTGGCTTGTGCAGAGAAAACATGCCATCTGCCTAATGTGCTTCATCTCGTGTCAGTCTAAGATGTGTTGTTGGGGTTTAACATGCCAGTCAGTAGCCTGGAAAGAGTGCAGGCAGCAGCTCTGCCACATATCCTCCTGGCTAGGGCTCCAAATCCCACCTGCTTTCCAGGGACTACCTGTGATAAAGGCCACAAAAATATGGGGCAGAAGATACATCACTTACCGTGTCCTCGCATTAGAGTCCAAGAGGCATTTGTGCAAGGTACAGAAGTAGCTGGGGTATATTTTCAGCCTTCATCATACCACAGTTAAGAAGCAAAAACAGACACCCAGCCTCAAGGTGTTTTTTTTCCGGGGGCTTCCAGCTGATGCACCTTCAGTGACCAGGTTCAGGTACAGGGACACCTTCTGCAGCAGATGTTTCCTCTTTCAGTCATAGAAATCCTTTCTGATAGATGGATGGAGCATGCCTCAGATGGGTGAATGTAGCTGGTCGTGTTTTGTTACACAGTGTGTAATAAAGACTTTAGCTTATTTTTTTTATTAAGAAGAAACATTGGCAGACAGCTTTAAATGTCTGCCTAAGGACAAAACGAACTGAGTTGTAGATAGCTGAGGTTTTTTTCTTAATAAATAAATAAATGAAAAGATTTTTATGTTGATAATAAAAATAACTAATGCAGAGCTTCTTCCACTAGTGCCTGGAGACATGGACAGATGTGGGATTTTGAAGGGATAAAGAATTGAAATCTGTTGGCAGGTAGTTGCTATAAAAATGTCTATCCTTCCTGCTTCTTATTACAGACCAATATTCAACAAATGAAGAGCCTCTGAGAAAGCTAATGATGACAGGATCAGGTTCCAACCACCAGAGATAGCAGAAACCTCCTCCCTTCAGAGAAATCCAAAGTTAAAGCATACCTCCGGACTTTCTCCGACTCACAATGTGGTGTGTGGGAGTGTGGAGGGGAGGAAACTGTCAGGGAAACTGGAAAAACAGAGAAAATTCACAGAAAGTTTGTTTTGCCCTCGAGTTGTCTGCCAAAGTTTTGTGTGAGACTTTGTGGTGCTGTTTCATGGATTTGGTTTCTGCCTTTGTGTGGTCTGTTGTTGGAATACAAGGGTAAGCCTTGTTTTCTCACTTTTACCCTCCTGTTTTCTCTTTCCCATTCCACTGCAGAGGGAGTGAGTGGCTCTGTGGGGCTTATCTGCCTGCCAGGGTTAAATCACAATATTGTTCACAATGCTCAGCCTGAAAGCCATCAGTGATGATGAAACATTTGGGAGAGCAAAGAGGAAAAGTTCATCTGATATTTTTAGAACTCAGAGCAAATTGCTTTGTTGTTCGTTACAGACAGCTGTATCAGATACAGAGGAGAAGGATGAAAACGAGTTTAAAATATTTCTTTGTATTAAAGATGCATTTTTACACACACACATAAAGGTATATTTATAGACACATAAAAGAGAAAGCATGCAGAAACTGCCTAAATCTCTACGTCAGCCATTGGTCATGTGGGTCAGCTGCTGTCTAGGGTGGGAAATATCCTTTTTCTGAGTCCTACCATACCTTTCTTTAGTTATGCCCTGGTGGGTCCTCTTGAGAGTCTCACTTATTTCTTACAGGACTGTGCTGAGTTTTGAGTCCCTGATCTTCTGCAAGAACTGAATATTCGTTCTGTAGGAAATGGCAAAAAAAAAAGTGGTCCCCACCTTGTGCTTGCAGTCGAGTCATTGTCTTTGGGATGTTGTGACTCTACTTCTGGGCACAGTTACCCGTGCTGCTGTTTGGTCTGGCAGGAAGAACACAAGGTGGTATCACCTGCAGCAATATCACAGAACCACCGAATGGTTTGGGTTGGAAGGGACCTTAAAGGTCATCTTGTTCCAACACTCTTCCATGGGCAGGGACACCTTCCACTAGACCAGGTTGCTCAGAGTCCCATCCAACCCAGCCTTGAACACTTTCAGGTATGGGGCATCCACAGCTTCTCTGAGCAGCCTGTGCCAGGGCCTCACCACCCTGACAGTAAAGAATTTCTTCCTAATAGCTAATCAAAATCTGCCCTCCCTAAGTTTGAGCCATTCTCCCTGGCCCTTTCACTACATGCCCTTGTCAAAAATCCCTCTCCAGCTTTCTTGTCACCCCCATCAGGTACTGGAAGGTGCTGCAAGGCCTCCCTGGAGCTTTCTCTTCTCCAGGCTGAGCACCCCCAGCTCTCTCAGCCTGTTCCTAGGAGAGGTGCTCCGTCCCTCCAGGAATCTTCATGGTCTCCTCTGGACTTGCCCCAGCAGTTCTGTGTCTTTCTTATGCTGAACAACCCAGAACTGGACAGAGCACTCCAGGTGGGGTTTCAAGAGCAGGATAGAGGAGAAGAATCACCTGCTTTGACCTGCCAGCCGTGCTGCTTTTGGTGCAGCCCAGGACACCTATTGGCCAAGAGTGAGCAGGGGAGTATCGGAGAAAAAAGTTTCAGATACAACTGATGATGTTAAGTGCCTTTGCAAAAGGCATGATATGTTGAGCTTTCAGTTGCAAAAGCAGACTCTTCCAAAATGTCCACTACATTTTAGCTTTTATAGCACTGTGCAGGTAATAAATACTGCTAGATGTAAAGCTCAGAGAAAACATCCCACAGTTTGGTACAAAATGTTATGCAGAGCTGTCTCAGAGTACAAACCCAAGAAAACCTGTTCTTCCCATTGTGGATAAATCATGTGTCAGCAAGAGAATATCAGGGTCAATTCTGTTTGGTATTTGTATGTTGTCCCTCCCCTCAGCCCTTCTGTCTCTTGTACAGTCCCTAATCTCTTCCGGTGTCCTTGTGTTCCTGTTCATCAGCTTTCACTTTTATCTCTTACTCAGATGAGCTTGTTGCTTGCCCTGGGTACAGGGAGGGAGAAGAAAGACACAACTTGCAAAGGAACAGAGTAAGACTATGGATAGTTTCTGCCTGTGGTGAGGCTGTGCCAGGAGGATGAAGAGAAAGAGTGTGGTTTTCAGCTCTCAGTAAAGCGTGTGCACAGTGTCCATCCACAGCCTTCCTGTCTTCTCAAGCAAGTGGATGACCACATAACCCATGAATTACATTTAGTGTTGTTTCCTTCTACCTCACTGAGCAGGTTTGCAGTTTGCTTCTTGTTTAGTTTTTTTGTTTCTTACTCCATGCAGACCTATTTAAAATAAGAGCAACTCTTACAGGTCCTCTAATAGGTCCAACTAGGTGGGAAGAGACACTCAGGGGCAGGTTTAAAATGTTTTACATCTGTAAAATGGGCCTTTACCTTTGATGTCCAGATTATGGTTCTCATTGGTTTGGGGCTTGTTGAGCTGAAAGCTTTGTAGAGAGCAGGACTTCCCTTACAGTAATTTGTCTAGTCTCCTTTTACAGAAGAAAGTTTAAACTGTAGAAATACACATACTTTTCACCACCAATCAACACCTTACCTTTTTAGGAGCTACAGAAGTCTCAGTCTGCAGCATAAATTAAGGTCTAATTGGAAAACAAAAGCAGCGATGCTGCATCAGACCCAAGATCTATTTGACCCAGTATCTTATTGCAGATGCTAAGGGATAGACTAAGAAAAAGAGTAAGGTGCCTGATAATGTGTAATTTGGGGATTTTCTGTTCAAGAAGTTGTGCTCACTGCTTTGAGTATAATAACATAATGGAATTTTTCTTTGAATTTATCTAATTGATCATTGAGTTCATCTCTGTTTTGGCCAAAATTTAGTGGTAGTGAGTTCTGCAGTATAAGCTAATTTAAAAAACATTTATTTTGTTTGCCTTTGGTCTTCTGCCTGATGACATTATATTCTGCCAGCTGCTACTTCTTTAATAAAAAATAGTGAATAACTGTATATATTATTTGAGAGACTAGAGAAACTGGTTGTTATAAAGTTTGATTTGCTTAAACACAATTTGTTCAACTGCAAGAGTTCCTAGGAAATTAGGGGACAGGGAGCCATAACTCCTAGCCATTGTTTTCAGTCTACCACTCTTTGCCTTTGTAATTAGAGGAGAGGCAGGCAATGTCTTTGGGCCTTATTTATGTACTTGTAAAGACTATGTTCCTTGCTCAGAAGGTTCTGCAGAGGTATAATTAAAAGTTAGTGGTGAAACACAAAGCTGTTAATACTGCTATGAAGTGAATAGTTGAACAGGAATTCTTGACCTTAATATAGTTGCAGGTGCATAAGCAGCAATTAATGATGCCTGAAGACATTCAATGACTTGTGTATTGTCACACAGCAAGAAAGTGGCTGTCTAAGGAACAGCACCAAGGAGTGCTAAAACCTTCAATACTGCTACTGGGAGCGTTTCAGCTGAGAGAACCTTCAGAACCAGACCAGAGACAAATTTAATTATCCGGTGAAAACGTGGTCATTTAGATATTTCTGTTTCATAACTTAATTTTCTTGCTTTAATTATAAGAGAATAAGTAACAGTTACTGCCTCAGCTTCCCTCTCCCTTTCCTTTACTCTCTCTTTACCTCTTGTTTTCTTTTTCTATTCAGTCTTTCTTTTTTTATAGCAGGGTTTCTTTCCTCTTCTAAAAAGCTGTCAATTCTTTTGCCACAAATCTCCTCTCTGTTTTCTGAAGAGCCCTCTCTCTGTACAGCCAATGCTGTTCAGTAACAGAGGAGTGAGAAAGGTGGGATTTATAAAGCTTGTTCTGTGGGTCATGTGGTAGGGACACACAAGTGGTGTTTGAGATGGGCAGAGCCAAGTGAGGTCAGCAAAGCTTGGGGTGAGGTAATGCCCCGAGATCCAGCTCAGTCCCACTGCTTGCTTCTAATAACTCAAGCAAGTAAAGACTTCAGAACCTGTGAAGGTCAAAAACCTATGGTGCTGACTGGATGTGCATGTCTGCTTTTATATGAGGGACAGAGAAAGGAGGAGACAGAACAAGGTCTGTCCTTCTTCAGACTCACACTTCTAGTTTTGGCTTGGGGTCAGACCCAAAATCCATAAGAGTGTATTTTCTGGTTCATAATCATTTCGGGTAAAAATTATACAAGAATTGTCCATGCAGCCTGAGCCAGAAGTCTTGTCTAAACTTGATCTGGGTCTTAACTTGTGTCTTTGGCACCCCTCTAATTTAATATGCATTTGAACACAAGTGGCTTCTCGATAGAGCCTTTCACCTCCAGGTCACCCTTTCAAATCCAATTCAGGCCTGTCATGACCAAATGTTGCTGCCATCTGACGGCTCTTCTGTGTCCTGTGTGAATTGCTGGCTCCAGTCCAGGGGCTGGTGTACAGGTGCCTGAATTGCGAACACTGCCAGAGCTGACACTAACTGGACGTCTTTGCAGAGGGGTCAAAGAGTGAATCAGCCTGGCAGATGAATTAATACTTAACTTGTACGCACTGTGATGCTTTATATCTTCAAAGGGCTTTACGAACGTCAGCTAATCCTCAGGAGGTGTTGTTATCTGCACTGGCAGGTGAGAGAAGCAAGCAGATAACGAGCCAGGATCAGAATATGCATGTTGCTGACCTCCCACTCTGAGGCCAAAACTCTGAGTTTAGCTCCTTTCGGGGCGACTGATGGGCACACCAGAGTAGGGTTCAAGCTCCTGTTCTTCTGTGGATAAAAGCATCCCTTACTTTTTAAGACAGGCAGGAAAGCAGGGCATGCCATCCTTATGCTGAACCACAGGCCAACAGAAGCCTCTTCTCCATCCACTTTGAGGCACTAGGGGATCATGTCAGACTATTCCTACCATCAAGAGGTATCATTATTTAGATTGAGAACTTGCCGTGAGACTGGGTTGGTAAATATTCAGTTCTCAATAGCAACTGGGTTGGAGTGGTGCATTCTGAGAGGCAACAGCTCACAGAACACCATTGAAAAGTTCGGAAAAAAATGCTTGAAGGGTTATGAAGAATTGCTGGAAGGTCATGCAGAGTTAGTGGTACATCAGTGTTTGCAAGCTGCTTCTGCAGGGATGCTTAAAAGACATTGTCAAACTGTAAAGGTGTCTACAGGAAAAGCAAAATTGGTTTTCGTGCTTCATATCAGTGAGAATAAGGGTGGGTTTGTATGCATTTTCCTTTCTCTGGAAGCAAGATGAGGAAACTTTTATTTGTAAGGTTTTTAACATTTAGAAGATTTTTAAAAATAGGAACCCCCTTTCCTACTATTAATTTCTTGTGTAAATAATTGCTGTTGTTGCCATGGTGTTTACAAAGGTGAATGAACAGGTGGTCCATGAGATCATGAATGGAAGGAGAGAGATGTCCCTATGGTTACAAGAGGGGAGTGGTATAACTCTGAAATTGTGCCTCTAACAAGGTGTTTGCATCATCTGCAAAACTGGAGATTATTCTGTAGGACTGATTAATTTGCCAGAGGTTATAAAGAATGACAGAGGAAAATGTGGAAGTATTTAAACTTTTTCCTTTTTGTTTTTCTTTTCTTTTTTTTTTTTTTTTTTTAAGAAGACTTATCCTGGCCCTTTCAAATTTTGGGGGAAAAATATGGGGAGAAGGTAGAGGTAAGAAAAGTGATTTGGATAAAATTTATCTTGCCAGGCATCCAAATCCAGGTATTTCAAGGGAAGCTTGATAATGTCCAGACAGTCTGAATTCCAGCTCATGTTCCCTTGGATAATCAGAAGGAGAAAAGTGCCACACATCCTGAAAGAGTGATTCAAGACACAAGGGCAGAATTCCCTGGGCTGAAAAGGGAAAGATTGATGCTTTCTAGCTGAATGTAGACTGTTGACCATGTGATGCAGAATGGTCAGGTTTCCTTTATTTTCCTTAGGAGCACGTTTGTGCCTGTGTTTTCTGGTGTCACCTCTGTAAGCGTTGCCAAAACAACCAGCTGTGAGGTGACAATGCGTGCATGTCAAAAGGGAGATGTCTTTGAGACCTGTGCAAAACTTTCTTTTGAGAGGTTCTGTACCTGAGCAAGCATCAAAGAGCCAGTCTTCTGGGAATTTGTGAATGTCTTCTGAACAAAAAAGGGGCAAACTCCTTATGCTGAGCCAGCTGCTGAATGCCCATTTGCTCCAAAGAGCAGTTCAGCAGCAAGAGCACAAAGTCTGCCTGGAGGCTGTTACCTTCCCTGAAACAAACGACAAGCCATGGTTTTAGCAGCTTGTATAAAACATTGCAAGGAGTTTATCCCATCCCCTATATGAAAGAGTGGAGAGAAGAAGGCTTTTGGATGCTCTCGCTCCAAACCAATTGCTATGCCCAAGAATTAATAAAATCCATATTGAAGTGACAGCTGGTGGACAGAGCTGGCTACTTCCTGCATCACTTGTCTCTCTAGTGGCTCATGTTCTGGGCTCAATGCACATTTATCCTTTCATTACAGCATTTATTGACTTCTATTTATTTATTTATTAAACCTTTGTTTTCTTGAGAATCATAATTGCACTGTTCAAAATCTAAGTTTGGTCGTATCAGCACTAGCTATTAACATAGTTCTTTCCTTTTACCCTTTAATTACTGACCGTCCAAAGGCATTCAGTGAAGGAAATAAAAATGCAGACAAGTGAGAATATATTTTCTCAAACCTTTACATGGCATCATGAACCAGTTTCTGTACTATTTTGACAATTTCTTCTCTTGACGGCTTTCCTCTCATGTGAGTTGTTTTTCTTAATTCATGATTTCTTTCATTTTCCCCACCCCCTAATTTATATGCATATTTTTCAAGCTGACAGAAACTTCAGGCTGACTCAGTAGAGCAGTGGAAAGTGAGTGTTACAAAGATAGGGATTCAAATGAACTTTAGAGCAGAAATTCATTTGCTTATTTATTTATGCCGGTTTTATATGGTAAGTGGCAAGAAGAGATAAAGACCATTCTTTTCAAGGGAGAGAATGTTGTTTTCCAACGAAGTGGGATTCAATCATTGTCTCTGTCAGTCTAGTAAGTGATTTCTGTTTTGAGACACAGAGAAAAGAAAGACCAAGTCTGCCTTTGTTTTCTGGAACTCTATAACCTGGGTCATCCAGGTAATTACATCTTTACTTAAGAAACAGTGTGAGAGAGGAAAACTCTGCTCCTTCTTGTAAGCACAAAGAAAAGACACTTGAGAGAATTAAATTGCATGATGACTTTTATAAGGAATCTGAATCATTTTGCATTCCACCTCTAAAGCAGAAAATGATGAGTTTAATATCATATTGTAGGATGTAACTGGTAAGTCTCTCAGAAGGCAGCTGTGGCATCCAGAGACATTTGAGCCTACTTATTCATTATTTTCTGCATAAAGGCTGAAGCAAATGTGACTATGGGACTTTGAACCACCTCTGAATTTATTCCCACTTGCAGATGCTGCTGCTGCAATAGAAGCCCTAGTGGGGGTGGATTCTGCTGTGTAGGTACTGGCAAATACCCCTGGGGTATAGCAGCAGATAGCATTGGCTTAAGTGTGTTTCCATGTGCTTATGTAAATGCAAACATACATTTATTTACTTAATTATCCCTTTAAAGTTCTCCTATCTCAAATAGCAACAATTTCAGAAGGTCATCACTCTGCTCTCTGCTTTTCTGAAATTGCCATTAGTAGGTGACATTATATATTTAATAAAATGTTAATTCTGTAATCCTACCTAAATTGCAGGGGATCCATAATTATGTCAAAATCTTCCAGAGAAACTCAACAGAAATATGAAACTTTATTCCCCAGCTTAAATTTGTCGTGTGGCAGTGGGGGAAACAGTTCCTACACCTAAAGCACCTATGAATATGTATGACTCTAAAGAGAGAGAAGAAATACCATCATTGTTCAGGAACACAGCATAATTCTTGTGAAGCTTGAGTGCAAACAAATTGTCTGCTCCTTGGTCTACTATTTGAGGCACGAGGTGGCAAACTTTTAATGTCCCAGTGACTGGGCTGTTACTGTCCATTTTAGGGCCACAACATCTTTGTGTCTGAGAACAAAGGGGTTTTTTTCCATTAGGAACTCATGTGTTATGTTAACAATGCACTGACTTATTTTGTTCTGTAATGGAGAATGCTCAACGTGTTTCCCTTTGATAAAGTAATGAATGTGAGGAGAAGAAATGTGAAACGCTGAAATGCTGTTCTGCTCACACACAGCTGTGTCTGGAAGTAGTACATCTAACTGGAAATTACTCTAGCAATGTTTAAAAATGGACTGAATAGGATGGACAATTGCAAGTTTGGACTATATTTAGTGCATAGGAATATATGAAATTGAGATTTTTGTACATTCAGTAGGAGCCTAAGGAACAAAGACAGAAAAAAACAGTTAAAACAATTGAATACTTATTGTGGGTGAACTTAAGAAATTACTTTTCAAATACCTTGTCACGAATGACTGGATAAATATTTTTGAACACTTGTCTGGGTGGTGGAGCTACCTGTTTAATGTCATGGCTTCCAAATAAGATATCTAGAAGCTTAATCTTTAGGTAAAGGTGACATCTGTGAAGGACACTGTTCCCTCAGAAATAGCCATTGTAATCACATTATTTGAAAATGGTGTTGATGAACAAAAAAGACCTTCAAAGAAATTTCAGCACACCAGGAGACTTTCTAGTATTCTCTGTGACACTTTTGTCAACAATTTTTTTGAGCAAGGGTCCTAGGAGAGTTTAGAAAATACTCAAGTGACACTGTGTTAAACTGGATAACTTGATAATTGGATACAAGGCTGAGGCTCAGGTCACCCATGTTCTGCAAGTGAATTTCTTGCTGGATAGCCTATGGAAAATTACCTCAGTAATCTGTGCCTCTGCATCTCTGTTTGTTGCCACCTTCTGTTGGAAACAACTTGAAAACTATGGATGAATAAGTACAATATGACACACCACAAATCATACAGTTTACACTAGCAATTTTATCTGTGTTAAGTCACAAATTATTCCAGTCTATTGTATATCTCACTGTGCTTCTCTATTACTTTATGTTAGTAACTGTTCCTATAAAGAATTCTGGCTGGTTGTTCTAAAATAAGTATGACTTAGGTCACTGACTTCTGTGTGAAGGACATTCGTGCTTTACAAATACCCAGTTTAACTAGATTATCTGCTCACTTCATCAAATCACTGTTTTGAGACTCTACAACATGTTCTGTTTTATGGTGATATGCCAGTGTGCATCTGATCTCATCAAATTCTGTTTGTGATGGGGAAATTATCTCATGAAAATAGTATTACTTAATCTTGGTTTTAATTTCTGTATGCTTGGGGAAGAAGAAAATCCTATGTGGTGTTTCATCCTGTCAATGCTAATCTTTCTCTTCAGTGCTGTATCTCCAAACAGCAGATGTGTGCTTTATTGCAGGGTTGGTCCTCCATAGCACAGCATAACGTTTTGGCAGGAGCAAACAATTTATTGTATTAGAGTCAAACACAATCAAATGTTGCCTTTCCTATGAAGCATGGTCAGATATCGATATTGCATTAGCTAACATTTTAACATAGCAGAGGCTGAATAATATACATTATTACTCTCTCTAGGCTGTTTAATTAAACCAAGCAGTCGCTGGGTATTACACACTGGTTTTCTGCCAAGGGAAAGTGAATCTGTATTATAACAGTGTCACACACCAAATGACGTTCTCTCCCCACCAGAGACTCTTCAGAGGAGCTGACACTGCTGTCACATGAACTGCATAACACAACCAGGTGACAGGGGCTGCTTTGTCACTGTCCAGTCATGTCATTTGTTCAGGTCCAGAAGTTGTAAGAATTTTGGCAAACTGGGAAATCCAGTGGCATCTGCTCTGGTATCACTCTTTGGTGCTGGACGGTGCCATCTCACTGCTGCTGATGGCACTGCACGTGGTGATCCAGGTGAATATTCCCTCTTTCCCACTGATGCCATGGGAAGGGGATGGGGACAGCAAGCATTGTGTTAGGGGGTCCTGCTGTTTTCTTTTAAAGCAGGAGTTGGTGCAGAATCCTGTAGGGAGCTACAAGCAGAGAGGCATTCAAGGCACTTGCTCTGGGGGGTTGTTCTGTTGAATTACTACTACAAAGCAGAGTAAGACAAAACATTTGCAGTATTTCTTCTCATACACAGAAATAAACTGCACAGGAAATACTGGAGTTTTTTAATGCAATTTTGAGCCTATTTTACCTGACAGAAGGGTACATCTGCATAATTCAATGCAGAACTGTGGAGAGATGGCAAAGCTATGCCCAAATAATTGTGCTCCAGAACTGGAAGGTGCATATTTTTATCACTGGCAGTAAGCCTTGCATCACAGTGAAAGATAATTCTTTGGCTCTATTTTGCACAGTGTCCTGGGCAAAAAGTTCCAATATTCTCAAAAAAGGTAAAGAAATGTCTGCCATGGTCCTTTGTTGTATTTCACGTGCCCACACAGAGAGGCAGGAATGGTTGGGTGCATCACAGCGAGGTCTTCAGCGTGGATCCCTGATGCTGGCACCATGGATAGGTTGAAGAATGGCAGGGTTGGATTTATGGGAGGCTTCACCTGCATAACACAGTTATGATTTATCTCATGCTGAATGTTTTGTCGGTGTTGTTTTCCCTCAACAGAAGATTAACCTGGAGTTCTATATTGACATCCATGCCCACTCCACCATGATGAATGGCTTCATGTATGGGAACATCTTCGAAGACGAGGAAAGATTTCAGCGACAGGCTGTTTTTCCCAAGCTACTCTGTCAGAATGCTGAAGACTTCTCTTATGTAAGCCAGGTTTTTCTTAATTAATTTCTTCCTAATCTTTTTTTATGATAAATTTCTGGCTTTATTGGATTGAGTGAATTTTATTTCAGTATATATAGAAGAGTACTTAAAAATTTTATCACTAGCTACCATCTTCCCTCTTATACTGATCTTATCCAGGAGAGGTGAGTTGTGGTCTTATGTGTGTCACTGGATACATGAGCAAAAGCAGGTTCTTAATCTTCTGTATTATATCCTTTGGCTCTGAATTACTGGAACATTCTGTTTTTATAAGACCTTTTGTCTTTTGATCAAGTGGTTCAGCTTTATTGTTCCATTGTTTATTTTGTCAAATTTTTTGCTTGTACACTCTAAATAATAATATAGTAGCAAATAGAAAGAAAAATAATTAACTTCAAAGAAAAGGGAAGATAACCTTCTGTTGAAAGTTGTGGCAAAGGTAACATACGCTTTTGAAATTTTTTGATATTACCATGAAATACTGCTTTGCAAGAAAATTTACAATTACCCAATATATGTCTTACAACTTGGAAGAAAGTAGGTGTGTAGGTATCTCTGGATATTGGAAATAGCAAAGTCTTGTAAATGAGTTGAAAAGGGGCATATGTTTTTAGAGCAAGTTTCCAATAGGTAGAAGAGCTCAGAAAACTGTCCAGAGTACAGAAGACCAAATCCATCCTAAACGAGGAGGGACAGCAGCTGCATCTGTTCCCAGCTGTTTGGAGCGTGGGGAAGATGGAGTTGGGTTCAAGGAACAGCCTGTTCTTGTCTGAGGACACCTCGGTGATTGAGTTTCTTGTCAGCACCTGGTTGTTTGAAAAACACGTTACAGATAAGGGGCATTCACAGATCATAGCAATGAAAACCTGCAATTGATAGGAGTTGAGAAATTTTGTGCTCAAGTATGGGATTTCTCTCTGCTAGTGTGGGAGATTAAGTGTTCCTCTTAGCACAAGCCTTGGCTGACAAAGGGAAAATCTTTGAGAAAATGATGTAGGAAATAGAAGCCAATAGCTAAATAAACAGCAATGAGTGTCTCTCCTCTGGCTCTCGATCTCCTTCCTGGAGGAGCTGGCAGTCAGATATATGTGTTGGCATCCAGTGCAACAGAGTTTGACCTAGATGCTACTGGCACTGGGTACATTCAGCTTCCCCCTGACATCCTACTGATCTCTTGAGATTGGAAGCCTTTCCCCTGCCATCCATCCAGGCCATTCTTCCCAGGACAGCTGAGCAGATAGAAGTGTTGGGAAAGGAGACAGCCACAAAGTATGTGACGTGTGAAGTGACTAAGTGTCTCCAAGTAGGAAGGTCTGTTTTCTTGTTTTCAGCTCCAGCCATGTGGGTTATGTGACTGGTTGGAAATACCAGGTGAAAAGAGGAAAGGAATCCAAAATGGGGAGGAAGACTGTGCTGAAGACTTAAAACAGTGTATGTAAATATGCCCTATTGCCTGTTTGAATGGAAGGGGGGAAGTGCATCGTTAACGTTACCAGGCTGGTGTTTGAAAGTGTGGGAATGGACCACTGTTGTTACTAATTAATTTTCCAAAGCTTCAGGAGGTCTCATTTACATTGTGTGCTGCTGCGGCCATTTGTTGGGATTATAATACTTCAACAGCAGCACTTCAAGTGAAAACTGGCGGCTGCATGAAGTGTTGTCCATAATTGACTAGCTCCATGTCTTCACACAGCACAGAGACAATGTTCCATTATGTTATCCATTGACAGTATCATTGAAAAGATTACTCTCCTTAAAGCATCTGTCAACCTTGATTGATTTACAAGGGACAAAGCACTGAAAAGGTTTGAAGTGCGGGTACAATTTTTGCCACCGTTTAGCATACATAATGGTTCTCCTTTGATGTCAAAAGCTCATCTTCTATTAATAATGCAGAAGGCTTTTGAATGCAGGCTACTTGTATGGAGTTCCACACTAATAACCTACTTGCTGTGAAATGGGATTCACTTTGGAGAAGCAGTCATTTGGGTTTTACATGTTCGGAATGAATCCCAACTCAAAGGGATTTCTTTCAGTGCTCTGCATGATTGCAGCTGAGCCCGGCACGGGTTAGGGGAAGCAGGCAAATCCTGGTCTGCTCCTCCAGCCGAGAATCTGGCAGGAATCACACAGCCAGATGCAAAGGAGCATGAACAACAAGCCTGAGATGATGCGATCAAATGCCTTGTGCCGTTTTGTCTGGCAACCTTCTATTAATATACTTTAGAGTGCATTTCATGCCTGGGCTGCTTTCTTCACCTGTCATTTCCAATAGGCCTTTTTATTTAAATGACAGCATCCACGGGAGATTGGTGATTAGGGTAGGGGATGCATAGGGGATTTGTACCCACACGCCAGTTGTAGGACCAAAGGAGAGTCACCCAGTGTCTCTGTGGCCTATCTGTTGGGCAAAACACTTGACCCCGCAGTGCTCTTGAAGGCTGACTGTGGTTTGCAGGCATAAGTTGTGAAAGGGACCAGAAATTCCTCATTTGTACATGACTTCAGAAACAGAGGCCTGCCTTTGGTTTAGCTGTCAGCATGTGAAGAGGAAAGTGAAACAAGGGCTAGGATGTTTTGCTCCCAGATAAATACATGAGACATTCTTGGGCAGCTGCCTGGGCAAAAAGGGACAAAATCTGTAAGGAAAACACTATATATTTTCAATGTTTAGGAAGGGTATTTTTAAACATTGAGGGGTAAATATAGTCCATAGGAAAGCTCTAACAGTGAAAGCTGACAAGCTCCTTTGAAAGGCTGACTCACTGTGGTTTAGGAGCAGCTGTTGGCACCATGTCTGAGTGCATTACACATCAGCCATGGCTAGGAGTAGTTGCAGTATTTGGAGGGATGTTCTTTATTTGACCTTTCTTCTTTGGGACAGTGGATTAGTCACAAGGACCAGATACAAACACTTGAGCATTTCAAGAATCTGCTAGTCTTAGGGGTGGCTGATTTTGACCTTTGTGACAGTATGAGAAGAGACCATCTGTTCTCTCTGGTTCATTTAAAAGAAACAACCACAGCTGTTCTTGGATGGCTTTATCACTTTACTTGGCCTGATCTGATTAGTTTGGTTGGGTTTTTTACCTTTGGAGTCCAAACTGGTGGCACTTGGGGTTTGTTTGAGTTCTCATTTCATTTTCTTGCAGTCAACCTCCCAGCAGAGAACCTTCCTTAGAAATACTGTTTGTCCTTTGCGTGCCATGGCTAGCCAAAGACCCTGATAAAAACTTGGGGTCCTCTTATTTTGAGCACTGGATAAACTGCTGAGAAAGTCCACAACCCCAAGAGCTTCCAGTCAGGCTGGGAAAGAGAAAGTGGGTGAGAAGTTATTTACTTGAAGAAATTGGAGAATAAATCGTGGATGGGCCAGTCTTGTTTCCTTGTCAGCACTTCCCTGTGTTTTACACCACACTCACACTCAACTGTGAAGTCTCTGGACAACCCACACAAATTCCTTCAGGGAAACATGTTAACCCCAGTGCCATAATGCTGTGACCTAAAATATATTTCAGAGACTATGATTGTCTCAGCAGTGTGAGAGAAAGCAGATATGGAATTATTTGCACTAGTACTTTTTGTTGTTGTTTTTTGTTCAGTTGGTTTGTTTTGGCTTTTTTAGTCCAGATATCAAACACTGAGCAAGGAAGAAAAATATTTTAATGTCTATATATTTTCTGCTGCTGTCCTTTGAGCCACATACTCCAGGTCTGTTCTCATTTTCACAGCACCCCCCATCCAAGATTTCTTAGGGAAGAAGTGCTTGTTCCAGCAAACCTCCTCCCACACACCCATAGCAGCCTCACTGGGCTGTTACAATTTACCCTGGCTGGACATTTCTCTCTGAATCTTGTGATCCCTGTTACTAATCCCAGTGTGTTCTGGACCATGTCTGAAAGAAGTGATGGTGCAAGTGCCTGAGGGAGTAATATGAACTCATGAACACTGAAAGATCATATCCCAATAATCTGTTCCAAAATAACAAAAAACCTGTTTGTGTTGCATAGGGCTGGGCACAGAAGGGGAAGCAGTAAGAAGGTTACCCAGGCCTAGAATTTATCCTGAAGTAAAATCCATACTCACTTGCATCACTATCTCTCAAGTTACTCTCTGCTGTTTTGATAAAGACAACTCTTGTCCCAGAAAGGCAAAAGCTGCTGCATTCACGTACGTTTTCTTAATATCATGCAAGCTTAACAGATCTACTCAGAAATCTCTTAAAACCTGAGCACAACAAATGATCCTACCTCCCTTTTTGTAGCCTTGTACCAAGGCATATCCAGGATGACAAATACAGCTATTATATGCTTTAGCACCCCTCTGGGATGCATTTCTGCTTGCTGCTTCTTGGACGTGTTGCTCCATAAATTCATTTATTTATTTTTTTTTTTCTGGAGGCTGGGTGAGGAAAGAGAGGAAACGTGTTTGTGGTGGCACAGGGAACAGCTTTGTAAAGCCTGTCCTTCTGAGTGTTATAGGTGTTTGGTCTGAGTTTGGTCTCACCAGAACTCTGCCTTCCGAAGAGTCTCGGTGAAATGAAACTGCTCCATTATGTCGTGCTGCATCAGTTCCCCCCTCCTTGTGTACCGTTTATTGAATTTGTATTGCAAAGAAAAGGAAAAAGGGCAGGGGGAAAGTGTTGTAACAAATGGATTTTCTTTCAATGCCTTCTTGCCTTGCTGTTTGTGAGTATAGGCGCTGACAGTCCCTTCTCCATCCCCACACAGGTAGAAATTTAGAATGTACACAGAAGAAACAAGTTTTCATAGCAATTTTATGGTGTATTTTCAAAGACCATCATTACTCTTACCTAATGTCAACACGCTGGGAGCGGGTGACAGCCTCCCAGAGCAGCAGAAATAAAAGGAGCTGCTGTAGATTCTCCTGCAAGCTGCCTCTCCTGCAGAGCACCACGAATTCTCTCAGCTGAGACAAACAGTGCTGTGAAGGAAGGGCAGGCAGCTGGTTAAGAACTGGACACCCATCGCCCTGATTTAGGCCTGCAAGCGAGAAGAACATCTCTCTGCCACAGAGCAAACCTCTTTTTCTGCAGACTATTCAAAGCAACTGTGTGCATGATGGCTGTATTTTCCTTTTTGCTTCTCATTGTCCTAGTTTTCTGTCATTTGTATAAATGATTATGAAAGCGCTCCCAGGAGACTGCACACACGCTCATAAAAGTATTGTAAAGAGAAGCATTGCAGGCTATTGCTAGAGGCTATTTTATTGTATATTTTGAGGAAACGTCTCGTTTTCTACTGACAAATGGAGAAAGTGAGAACTCCAGAGACTCGAGTTATTTTCTAAACAGTGTGATTATTCTGTAGAGCTTAGACTAGGAAATGCCACCATTGGCATCATGGGGGAGGATGTGCTCAGAGAAGCAGAGGCTGCTATTAGTAAAAAAATGGGGAAAAAAGCAGACCTTTTCTTCATTATTAACCTGAAGCATTTTCACATCCCCTATTTGTGTATATCACTGGTGACAGCTTGGGTTGGCTCTTCAAAGGGAGATAAGTTCCAGACTAACTCTGGTTAATGGGTGATAGGATAATATTTGAGTAAGTGACATTGTCACCTGTGGTTAAAGTGCACTTCTGGTGACAGGGAGATGCAGACTCACTAAAGGAAGAGCTGAGAAGACCTGAGGAAGGATGTTTTGGGACACAGTACACTTCCTCTGTGCGTGTTCGGGTTGGCAGATCCAGTAGCAAGAAACTCTAACTGTGGTTTGCTTTCCAGACAGGGTGAAATCTGCCTCCTCCTCTTGTCTTTTCCAAGCAGGCTGTGATGGGCTGCTCAGCTCTGCAGGGAAACCCTTGTTTCTCTGGGAGGGTCTCAGGCATCACCGCCCTGCTTTGCTTGGCTGTTGTTTAAGCAGCTCTCCAAGAAAGAGGCTCGTTTGATTTGGGTTCCTGTCATGTTAGAGGCTCTGGCAAAGCCAGTGAACTCAATAAGCGACTACAGTGCTGTAGCACTCGAGGAGGTGAAAGCTGGGAGTACAATCAGTTCCAGTGCACGTGAGGAAGAATTCTGGGGAATGTGAAGTGCAGGCCAAATCCCTGCACTGGTGCTGCCAGTCCAACTGGTTCAAGGTGCAGAAAGAGGCAGCAGAGGCCTCTATCTGTCCTGGAGCTGCACAGCAGAACGCAGATATTAATGAGCAGTAAAAAGTGCAGCTATTGCTGTTCTCACAGGTGAACAGCTGAAACCCTGGAGCATGAAACCCAGTTACTTTCCTAGCTGCAGACTTTCCAAGAAAAGAGAACTCATTTGGTAGTTTTGGTCTTGAGGCATAAACTGAGAGCTTATAAAGCTCCCTCCTTCCAACCTCTCTGCTAATGGCCATGCAAATATGTGTTTTTATCAGCAAACTTAAGCAGGCATGACTGAAAGACACTTGGGAGGGCTGGGGATGGGGAAAGTTCTTGTATTCCTCCACTGCATATTAAAGGAATAATGAAGCCCCTTAGGGAGATATGTGTGTGGTGACAATGTACCTTTAAATTGTTATTTCTCTGAGGAGAATTGCACTTTAGAGCCTGAGAATGTGGTGCTAGGCAGGTTGTGTTCGTGGTACTCCTACAATGTGATGCTACCTTTAGGAAAGGGTGATTGCTCTCTGCTTTGCACTGAGCAGGAGGGAGACGGCAAAAAGAGACAGGTAGTAGAATGGTGAAAAATCTTTTAGGATTTGAGGCTATTTGGTCTTCAAATTTGTTTCAGGCATTCTCACGTTCTTGGAGTAGGTCAAACTGTTCCAGGTCCCCTCTGCATGCCTTTTCTCAGATTTCTACAAATCGAGCTCTACATCAGAGAATATTCCCCAGTTAAATCCAAGCTTTGCTGCCCACCTCAGTGTTTCCTACCAGGCACAGAAGTTATGAAACAAAATGCTGTCAACTGCAGAGCCGTCTGTGAGAGTGAGTGAGCCCTAGTCACAGGAATATCAGCCCAATCTGGCTGTTCCTAAGGGACCTGGAAAAACTTCAAACAATAATATTCCTCTTTGAAATGGTCATTAACTTTCCAAAACCTCCTCTTCCCAAATTTCAGTAGCTACAATTGATTTTGAGATTAAATAAATTTTCCTCCTATGCATCAGAAACATGGCAAAGCTGCAAGGTGAGATGAATCGTGGAGTAATTTTGAGCTCTGTTCCCATTTCATCACATCTCTGCTCTCAGAATCCTTCCTCTTTGCCTGCTACCTCCTTCAGATCAGCTGTCTGCTTTGGGGATTTATGCCGACTGTAGCTTGTCAAATAAATTGGAAGAAGGCTGCCTGGTAGCCGCCTCCCAAATGCCACGACTTCCAAGTCTCCAGCCCCAGCTGGCAAGGAGTTCATAGTCTATCACAAAAAAGCCCCAAACACTAACACACACTTTCCTGTCTATTAAAAGAGTTAATGGAGCTGGGGAGGGGTGGGTGTGATGAGAGAGTTAAGTTGGCTTTTGAAGTGAGAAGTTTCCTCAGTGCTTCCAGAGAAGTAAGGAGGCAAGTTTTGCTTGTAAGATATCTCGGTGGGCTACCAGCTGCAAGAATGGCAGGGTCAAAGCTGTGGACAGCTGGACACATCATGGCAGGAATTAGCTCTTTCCATATGAGGAAAGCAAGCTGCCAGTTGTACCCGTTTAAAGCTCCCTGTGGAGGAGCAAACAGAACAGCCACAGTCTGTAATATTTCTATTTGCAACCTTCTGTGGCAAAGATTCCAAAGCCAGTGCATTTCTGTGCTCTCTTTCTAACTTTTGCAGACTTCAATAAAGCATTCTAGAAAATGAGAGTGAGAGAGTTATAGCTGATACTGTAAAACTCCTCTCCGAGATGGATTAGACATTGCCTGGGCTCCAGTCCATTTCCCAATGGCACGTCTGTTCTTCCTTGATGACAAGTGTGTCATTCCTTTTTTCTGGAGCACTAACTGGTAACTTTTTTATTATCACTTTTTTTTCTACACTAGGGCAGTGAGTTGGGGGCTCATAGAGGTCAGACCTCCTTTAGGGAAAAAGCTTTCTCTTCATCTATGAGAGCAGCATCAGTGGACAGCTCTGGTGAGGTTGTAATTGAGTCCTGATTACACTTGGCCATCGCTGGTGTTGATCAGTGAAGAACATAAAGCAGCTTGTATGCATAATCCCAGTTTACTCCAGTAGGTAAAGTGTTCATTGCTCAACTGTAGAATGAGCAAAGTGTGGGCAGTTTTTCTGGGTTTGGAGTGGGGCTTTTTAGGAGTTAGACTCACTTGTGACATACACCTATGGAAATAGCACAGGGTGACCCAGCATGTTTTTAATTATTGTGTTGTAATATGTGCTGTAAAAGTGTTGTAATACGAAGCCATTCTCTCATTATGAATCTTCTTAGTGTTTTTGTCTCTGCTTTTCTCCAGGAAAGATTTCTAACATCATTCTGTGATTTTTGAGCATGCAGTTGAACATGTTACATCCTTTTGTAGAACAGTTCCTGGACTTACATCTTTTATCTGTATCAAGAACTGGGAAGATCTCATGCAGAGAAATTAGGGTTTTCTCAAGAAACTGGGAGTTTCATGCAGACACTGTGCTTGGTCTTCTAGAAAACATTAGTGTGCACATTAGAGCTCAGATTTTTGAAGATATATGCAGTTTGCTACTTCCTTCCATGGGCACATCCACAATCAGCTGTGTTGCAGGAGATGTGAACAGCTGGTAAAATCTGTCTCTCGGATTTCAGGAACTCCCCTGGACCTTGCTATGCCAGAAATTCATCTTCTGCATTCTGTCAAAGCCTGTGACCAGATTTCTGTCTGGCTGACAATTTTCTAAGTCTTTTGTACTGTGTTTTTTCATTTCTTCCTGGGTTGGAGAAACACCTTTGTGTTGATCGGAAATGATGTGCAGTCCATACCCTGGTTCCCATGTTAGGAGCCTGGCAAGATCTGGCTTGCACTGTGGTCATACCTTGCTGCTTTTCTTCTTAATGTGTTGAGCAATTTCAGAAGATGACAAAGATTAATTTCCCAACAAGTTCTGGATGAGAAAGGAGGCCCTTTGTCCTGCCATTAAAGAAAGGTAGAATTAAGCTTGCATCCATCACTGGCTGGACACAGCCTGCTTGACATTTCATCCCTTTTTGTGATCCCTTCTTCCACTGAAGAGTGGATTCAGTTTCACTCGGGCTTGCCTCCAATTTTTATTGTTGTGCAACCTGAGGTTTTCTGATGCTGAAGCAGGAGTCCTCTGAGGTCACACATACACTGAGGAGGAGGTCCCACCAGTTGAAGTTCCCACCGTGCAGGACCAGTCAGATTCCAAGTCTGTCAGGGCTACAAGGTGTGGACTGGGGAAAATTCAGTCTCAGATGTGTGAGAAATGTGCTGTTCTCCCTCTCTGCCTTTTGGAGCCACTTTTGTGGCAGATTGATAAGGCATGCAGAGGCAATCAGCAACCTGCCCAATTTGTGAACATGGACTGCTCAGGGCATTCATTCCAGCAGTAGTTAGCAGGAAGATGGAGCAGTGCTGAGAAACCAGGAATATCCCTCAGCCCTGGGAAACTGCCCAAGCTGTTGAGCTTGTAAACTGGCTGCCAGGGAGCTGAATTCTCTGAGGAGTGACACTCTATGGTAGAGGGTCCTTACCAGCCGAGGGACAGGGGTTCTGGCACATTGGGAGGTCTGACCAAAGGCCAAGATATTTTTTCTGCTTCAAAACCACTCCAGAAAGAATTTACATGTGATTTTTTTTCTATTTCCTTCCACGTATCTTTGTCTGCTGCAATGTCTGAATAAGATCCAGTTGGTGCACAAGGGTCTTTGTACTGCCTGGCTGCTCACTGTCATTCCCAGTGGGGAAACTGGTCACACAGTTTCATATTCCCATGCAGTCAGCACAGCCTGGGGAGGAGGAATGAAATCTGGTAGGAAGGCCTGGGGGAGCTGCCACTGATGCCTGAGATGTAGAGAGAGGGTCAGCACATTCTGAGGCTCCCAAATGTGTTTGAAATCTGACTTTCCTGTGGGTTTCTTCCCACCAGAAAGTAAGGGAATCCTTCACCCTTCCTTTTCTACTCTTTTAGCGTGGATTGCTTGGCAGATTGCTTCTAATTCTGTGCATAGCTATTTGTTCACTGAATTTTCTCACACCAGCTGGGAAGCAAAGTCCTTCTGTAAGCTTTAATGTATCTGTGTGTTTTAATAATGCATTACTGTTGATTTTATACAAATATCACTATTTAAGAACTTCAAAGTCTTTGGTGTTCCCCCACCCTCCAGACTGTACTTCTTGCTGCTGCTGTTGTTAACACTCCCATGCGTTTCAGCCTTGGAGAAATAAATGTTTGTTTAGCTGTTCTCCTGCTGTGCCTGCTCAGTGCATTTGTTTAATGATGACTTCAGTTCAGCTTTGCAAGGGGTTTAGGGAAATATATTCTCCCAGAAAAGCAAGAGACTCATTTGCAGACAACTTTCCCTGTGTTCTTGCCACCCTCTCCCCTTTTTTCCTGGATCAGGGTTTGATTAAATAAATGTACATGCAAAACTCCAAGATCAGTTGTGGTGAGGAGTCTGTTTCGCCTGGGTTTTTTCCACTGCATCTTGACCTAAACAGAGTGAGAAGAAGGTTGGACTCAAACAAGTACCTGCTGCCCTTTCTTGTCCTTACCTAAATTTTCTTTAATCTCTAATTTTCTTTTTCTCCTCTAAAATATCAAATAAAGTTTTGGCTTATAACATTTGCTCTAGAGCCAAGCCCAAGCTGCTGTTTCAAAACATGTCTTTGCTATCTTCTACCCCAACCTTCTTGAGTCAAATGAGAGATTATACTTTTTATTCAAGACATCGAGTTAGTCTATGACATCTGATTTCTTTTCAAAATGAGGACAATGTTAACCTTCAAAATCTACATTTGTACACCTAAATGAAGGTTCAGCTTTTTATTCCTGGAAATGCTTCACTACTTGGCAAAGAAATGAACAGGGGTTTTTATTAATGCCATTGCCATTTAAAGTAATCTTGCACAGCTGAAACTGAAACTCTCCTATTAAACAAAACACACACACAAAATACCCAAACCACAAAACAAAACTAAAAACCCCAAACCCCATAAAAGAGCATTCAAACTCTAGAAAGTGCTAGGTTTTTTCTTCTTTTTTCTTTCTTTTGCCATTTACAAAACCTTTTTGAAATTATTTAATGTACTTTTGCTTCACTTTTGAAATACAGCAAGTATAATTTTGCCAACAACTAGACTCAACTTCTGCTAGAAAGCAAAAATCACTACAGTGAAGTAACACATCAGACTCTCTATTCATATATTTCCAGCTGATGAGATTTTAGCCTATAGCAGAATTTTTTTTAATTGTGCTTCAGTGCATGACCTGGCACTGGTGCTGCTGGGTTTCATCTGACTACAATAACTCAAAGTCATCCCACTGCTTTTTTATTTGTGTGATATTCAGAACCTCCTCCATAATGATGATTCATTCCAGAGTGTGTCATCAGCAAATTTTGTTGGCATGATCCTCCTTTACCGTGCCAAGAACTGTGATGAAAATATTATGTAAGATTTATCTCAAGAATCGTCTATTAGGAATTCTACTCATAACTTTCTTCTAGCCTGATTAAAATAATGGGAAATAGGAAAAGGACCTCATGTGCAAACTGTAGCCCAAAGACATGAACTATACTTGGCACATACTTATTCAATTTGTTTTTAAACATAGTTGATGAGATTCCATAATCTTGACAGATATTCCATATCAATGACTGAGACTCCTACTCACTCAAATACTTCTGTCCCTAATGTCTTCTCTGAGTCACCTCCTCCCACATTTTCCTTGTTTTTCCTGTGCTAAATACAGGTGGCTTAGTCCCTTTGCGAGTGATGCTTCTGCACACAACCCCCAATATCATGTCCTGACCCATTTGTTGTCTTCTTCCTTTGAGTTGGCTCATCAGCAGCTGATGCTCTTGTTATTAAAGGTTCCAGAACAGGCATTTGTTTGAACACGAAGCACAATGTTCACTTGACTTAGGAAGCAACCCCCAGAACAGGATCATCTTCCTCTGTTCCTGAAATTTAACTGAGGACAAAGCTTCCCTCACTTTCAGGATCTCAGAAGTCTTTTGAAGGTTTCTTTTGCAGGAAGCCAGGGAACATTCCCTCTAGTAGATTTCTTTAAGTATTTTATTCCATATATCAAATTAACAGTTAATTTCCCCAGCATTCCTTATGACTGCTCTTTTCCCTGTCTCGTAGGTATTCAGAATATCCTGAAGGCTTCTGCCAAGTAATTTGGCAGAAATTAAAGGACATGTACATAGCTGAATGCATTCTGTGTACAAATTACCAGAAACCTAAATATTATGTTACCACAAAAACAAGAAGTTGCAGTTGGAAACATTTATATATAATGCTAATAAGAAAACCTATTCCATCTTATTCTGATTAACCTGGAATACCTTCCTTTTAACAACATGAGAGAGACTTCAAGGTATTCAGAATGTTAATGAACTCACAGGCATTTCTAGTCTTTATATCTCTTGATATACTCTATTCATCAAGAATTGTTACTCATTTCAGTATTAGTCTGATTTTCTCAGTCTAGAGAAGTTTAACATTTTGAACCATTGCATGTAATTTTTTTTAATACAAAGGAAATTTTTTTCCCCCCGGTGTTGGTAAGAGGTTTATATTTATAAATATTAACATTATGTTAGCAAGAAAAGGTAGCAGCCTTAAGGCTCCAAAGGAGGACACTGGACAGCTCAAAGAATTCACCATGGGGACAATGACTGAACAATGAGCTGTGCTAAGGGTCCTTTGTGTTTCACTGGCAACATAAAATTCTTACAGCAGGAGATATTATGACCTATTATACAACAGATCCAAGTTGGATCATTTTTTTGTGGTTGTCACTAGCTTGTGCTGAGCCCAGATTGGCTCGGTCTAGTGGTTATGAGGTTTGTGAATAGAGCCTGAAAATCAAAATGAAATCAGAATCCATTTTTCTGTATAGCTGGTCGGAACAAGCTCTGAGACTTCAATCAACCTGAAGATGAGCTGCCCTTTAGTCTCCAGATGTCATGCCTTCAAAGGAGAGCTAAAACTCATTTATGGAAATACTTGGAGTCCTCCCCTCCACCCCTCAAATGAATAGTCATAAAGCTGTAGGGTTCTTAAAGCCAGATCTTCAGTAATAGCACAAAATACTGCCTTTTATACTGTCCTGCTAATGCTGTAGAATAGTGCAGTAGATTTTTCCACCCAGAGAGCAACACCCCGTTAACATTTAAGTTAGTGAAGTGGAAATTTCTGTGACCTAATTTAAGAACCAGTCAAATGTCTTAGGTGAGAAAGTTTCACCAAAATGTAAATGCCACTGTATTTCTGCTTTGATTAAGAGTCCAGGTTAAGGGGAGGGGGGAATGGTTATGATACAGGGAATGCAGTAGAAATGAAGGAATCCAATATCCAAGTAATAGTACAGCTTAACTTCTGAGCATGGGGATCTGGAAGGCTCACTTTCAACTCCTGCATATGACAGCCTTGCTTTGTGTTATCTGAGAGGGGAGGAGGAAAACTGGCATTAATGTTGAACCGAGATGAATTTTGTGAAAGTCTGCACGACAATATTTACAGTCCACCTGCCAGAACTGTGCTTCCTCTCCAGGCCACGATAAAAGGTAGTGCAGTCTCACACGGTGTAAACGAGACTTGGCAATGTGGGTGAAGCTGCCTTCTCTTTGAAGAGACTCCTTCCCTTGCTCCACTCCTGAGCTCTCCTGGTGTCCCTGTGTTCTTCCCCCTGCAGTCCAGTACCTCGTTCAACAGGGATGCTGTGAAAGCTGGGACGGGCCGGCGCTTTCTTGGCGGGCTGTTAAATGACACATCCTACTGCTACACCCTGGAGGTCTCCTTCTACAGCTACATCTTGGGTGGAGCTGCTTCTGCTGTGCCCTACACCGAAGAAGCCTGTATCCTTTTGAAATCCACCCTCCGCTTGCAGCACACGTGAACCGGGCACTTAAGGTAAATACTTGTGTCTCAATAAGAGTTTGCTGAGATAGGAACACACAAGTGGGAATGTGAGTCTGCTCCTGATGCTTTAATTTCCCTCATATTGATTCTCCATACTGTGGAAATTCAAGAAAAGAAAGACATTAGATCAAATAAGCCATTTCCCTCTTGTAGGAGATTGTCTCACACACTTATTATAGAAACTAGTCCTGGAGAGCCTGTGATCCATTCCCTTCCATGCTCTTCCATTTCTTTCTTCATTTCTCTCCTTATTCTCTCATTATCCCTGTGTTTGTGTTATTGTTTTAATAGCAAGTTGAAAGTGCATCTTGGTACTGAGTTGAAATATGTTCTCTGCCTTTGAACTGCAGCCAAAAGGCTCTGAAGGATCCATTAGGTTCTGCAGCTGCCTCGAGGACAGACCTTCAATGCCAGTTGACAAAGAAATAGAAGTCAAATTGTGGAAACAAAACCATCAAAGTTGTTGGCATTTTTGAGTGCTCAAATAGAAGCAGTGTCTCATTCCTCAAAAAACACATATCCATCTGGCTATCTCAATATATCAGCAATTTGTAGAATTGTTCCGACTGGTCTTATGATCTGCTTTTATGTTTTTCTTTTTCTTTTTTGTCACCATGCTCAATCAAATAGCCAGTGCCCATACTTCAAGCTTGGCTATGTTATTTTATTTTGTCATTCTATCTTGGCAGCTTTTGAAATTTCCGCAGGTTTAGAAACACTGCAGAGGGAGAAAGATTAGCTATGATTGCCTATTTACCTCTCCACTGCATTTCAGAAGTTGGGGGTAGCAAGGGAGAAATTTTCATATGAGACATCATTCTTCACCATCCATGTATATGGGCACACTAAATGTGGGAATAAGAGCAAGAAAGTGGGAGCAGGGAAAGTAATTGTTCATCATTTGGAGATTCCTGGTTTGACTTCTCCACTGAGAGTGAAATCTGGGGGAAGGAGGGGGATGAATATATTAAAGTGACTTACCAGGCCTGAGCTTTGGGAATAGAAGCTCTTTTTTGCCCAGTAAAGTTAACTGTTTCCAAGGAATAGCTTCTTGCAACACACACATATGTAGTACACCTTGTCACTGAGGAAAGGCTTGCCATTATTGTTAGGTTTACGTGTTTATTTTCTTAAGTTGGCATTTTGGTGTTTCAAGAGCCTGTGCCTTAGTTTCACCTTTAATTTTCTTCCTCGTTTTGTGCTCATTGTGCTGACAACTGCTTATTCATCTTCCTTTTTTATCAAGAACAGTTTTTACAGTGATGAGTGGAAACAACCCCTAAACACATGAAATCATTATTCCCTTGGATATGTTTTTCTTCATGGCTTGTAGATCATGCTGGCTTAGTTTCCTTTTCTGTAAAGGTTTTTGTTTTGTGCTTCACATTGCAGAAGTTTCACCTGTGGGCTCTGACATCTCCATTTGCTTGGCTTTCCTTGCCTTCTGCAGGCAGAGATGCTCCATTCTCGGTACGTTCATTGTGACCATCAGCAGCTGGAGCACAGAAAACAGGCTCCAGATCAGAGATGCTTCCTGGAGGTGGCATATGGAAACCTCCAGCAGCAGCTTGATTTCTGCAGTTAGGGTTTCACCCAGCTGAGTGGAAAAGGAGGAAAAGCAGGTTGTGATTGGCCTGGCAGACAGCAAGAAGGGGAGGCTCTTTGCCCGTGGAGTATGCTCCACTGGCATTTTGCCCTGGAAGGTTTTATTATTTCCTTTTCAATGGAGGAATTCTATCCAGAGTGCTGCCTATAACAGCTCTTCCTCACATGTGCACTTTCCTAGTTAGTGAAAGAAATTGAGCTGCTTGAAATAGTCTCTAGACTGCTCTGATCCAACACAGGAGTAGCCACTGGATTTATGCACTTCCTATCGTGGCAGGGGAGGAAGTTCCACATCACTGAAGTGCCTACGACCAAAAGTAAAACAATTGCAGAACGTTCCAATTTAGTCTGAACAGCCCTTCCAAGCTATTTGCAAGTCAGTGATTAATTAATGCTCAGATTTTTTAATGGACCTGAACCAAAGACACAGGCAGTCAGCTCATATTGGCCTCCAAGGACAGGGCTGTTTCTATTAACTATCTAGTTACATGCAGGCAGCACGTCAAGCAAAAAAGGGCAGAAAATACAGTGAGCCCAAGAGCTGTGAATTGATAGGGCAGGTATTCTGAAAATCTTCCTTTAAAGACTAATTTCTTAGGACTTTGTTCATCCCGTTGTGATGTTATTGGGTTGTGTGAGTTCTTTTTTCCCTTCCCTTCCCTTCCCTTCCCTTCCCTTCCCTTCCCTTCCCTTCCCTTCCCTTCCCTTCCCTTCCCTTCCCTTCCCTTCCCTTCCCTTCCCT